>BRDA01009813.1:33486-43536 GCA_036984385.1 Crenuchus spilurus
GCAGCATGATTGGGATTCGACCTTGTGATCCTCGGATCATAGTGGCAGCGCCTTAGTCCGCTGAACCATCCTTGGCAATGAAACAGATTTCATTGGTTTAGCCGTTACACGCTCTTTTTGGTTGAGGTGGTCCTCTTGTGGTTGAATACAATCAAATCCTCACAGCAATGCCCCAAAATCTAACAGAAAGCCTTCCCTGAACAGTTATTCCAACAGAAACAGGATCAACACTTTTAATGCTCTTAATGTCGATAGAAATGAAACATGTCCAAATACTTTTGTCCACATTGAGGTGATAGTGTTCTGTCTCTCCTCAGACTGCTGTGGCTGTATGCTCGAGCTCGCCACGCCCGCAGCGGTCACAGTTACTGCTCGGTCCGAGGCTGTGAGCGAGTGAAGATAACGGCCACCACCAGCACTAAACAAACCTGTAACTGCACAGCGGCAGCGTACCCGAAATACGCCAGAGCACCCAGCACGACCGCGCCAATGCCCAAACCAAACCAGCTCTGCACAGGCTGCGGAGCCTCAAAGGTCAGAACAGCTCCTTCCTTTGGTTTTCTTTTACATTCTTTTCTTTATTCTTTCTCTTTATAAGAAATATTGATAATGTCCCTGACAGTTAAAGGCCCCACATCATCAAACACTTTTCTCACTGTTTTCAGACAAAAGTAATGAGTACTACATCATCACAAATGTTTAAATGTTCACTGCACAACACATACAGCCCACATATGGACGGCGATCTGCCAGAACAGCCCATTTTGAATGAATTGTTTTTGTGATGTCACAAAACCACTTAATTATTATTCGCCCAAGTCATTTCAGTCCTGTCCACTCACACTGAAGTTATAAAGTGTTTTCATTTTAGACAGTAATAAGGCACAGTACAGCACAGCCAATCAGAGCAGAACTCATTTACATATACAGTGGCATGCAAAAGTTTGGGCAACCCCCCCCCCAAGTAAACATTCCTGTTACCTGCCTTAAAGATAAGAAGAAAACCTTGTTTTAAACATTTTAAGCAAGATCACCTTTCTAGAGTGAAGCATCATGCAAAAGTTTGGGCACAATCTTTTTTAAGATCTCAGACCTTAATGAGCTTCTTAAGTCTGCGGCTAGTTCAGCCATCAAGACCAAATGATGCAAATTTCAAAGCTCTGACTCCTCAAACGTTCCCAACAATAAGCAGCCAATGAGCTCCTCTAAGCAGCTATATAGCTATAAAATAATTGAAGCTCGTGAGGTAGAAATGCGAGTGTTTTTGTAACCTCATTTCACAATATAAGCACAGCATGAAATCTAAATCAGGACCCTTGTTTCACTCCAGAAGACCTTTAGCAGATTTCTCAGCCTCTGTAATGGTGGTGCACTCTTGTGACACCTGCACAAACATGAACTTGATGGAAGAGTCTTCAGAAGAAGACCTTTCCGGCATCTTCACCACAAAATTCGTCATCGGAAGTCTGCAAAGGAACATCTAAACCTGCATCTAAACATCTAAAACAACAAGTCGTGTGAACTGATGAAGTTAAAATAGAATTTTTTGGCCACAGTGTGCAACCAAGTACTGACCATGCCAGGGCTCCCAAATGTCTGCTTTGGGCCTTTTTTCTGTTTTTACAGCTGAAAAAGATGCAAATAACGGTTATCATGATTAAATTATAAAAGTGTCATTATTGTGCATTTTGGATATTAGGACTTCACTAGTTTAGCTATTCACAGTAACAGTAAAGGGTGCCCAAACTTTTGCATGCTATTGTATATCAGTCTGAAAGTAGCTCTATTATTAGTGTTCTAATTACTATCAGATTTTCCCTTTGTGTCCTCAAAATGTAGTAAAGATCAAGAAAACGACGTTTTCAGGGTAAAATGTTTATTATTATAATTTTTAGGAGCTTTGAGGAAAGGTTGCTGTGAAACGTAACGTCTGCTGTTTGTCCTTTACGTAGCTGGCCTTCTCCAGTGACCCATCGATCAGCTACCTCCAGACTCAGATCAAGTCCCTCAGCATCACAGAGGAGCAGAGAAACGACACACAAGCCTTCATCACTGTGAGTAGCCGCACTTTAACTACTTCATCCATAATGGATCAAACAGCTGTCCAGTGTTTAAGCCACTGTTACCTGAATCTTCTCTCTCTCTCAGGTGGACACTGTGCAGTTTAACCTCACCAAGCTCGGCTTCCTCGTGGTTTCTGTAGACGCCTGTACTGGCAAAGTCACCAAAAATTTGTTTTTCTCCAAGCTGGACTCCAAAATGGAGCAATATTTCAAAGCTGGCATCCCAGGAAGGTAAGACACAGTAAAGGATGAAGGTTGAGGTCATTTTTGATGGCTGTCTGACCATGAGAGATCCGTCAGTTTGATAGTTGTAGACCAGGGATGCCCAATCAGCAGAATTTGGAGCCCTGTTGTAGACTCTTAAAAGACTTTATAAAGCATAAGAGAACCTTTTCTTTATTAATTAGCATGTTCATTGTTTTCCTGCAGTGCTAATTGGTGCTCATCTACTTTTTTCTTTTAACCCAGGTCGGTTTTTCTGTTGGCATCGAGAGGTCAGCCTGTTGGATTTGCTGGCATCGCACAATATCTGGTCCCTCTGGGAGCGCCCAAAGTGGCAGATCTGCAAGGGAAAGGTTTGCTGTGTGCTTTCAGTGATGAGTTTGTGCTTAATTACCTCAAGCCAGTCTCAAACTGTACGACTTGGGACCGGAAACGACAGCTTAATACATGCTGATGCTTCAGTAGTCGGTATGTTGTGACATTCACACAAGTTGAAGGATCGATAGGTCTAGAATAATAGCTTTTAAATAGATTTGGACTAAACCACTGCGATCAGAGGGTCGTGAGTGAGGCTGCCAGTTTTGCGCTTTCCCTGAGAGAGCAGAATGGTTGTGCTCTTTGGGTGAGCAGATGGCGCTCTCTTCCCATCACTAAGTGATGTCCACTGGCTCATCCATCAGAGCTGGGGATCCTGCGCTTTCCTCCGAGCGCTTTGGCTGCCCAGTGATGATGTATCAGCAGCAGTTGGAAAAGAGGTGGCGGCTGACTTCACATCCATCAGAGGAGGCCTGTGCTAGTCTTCAGCCTCATACAGTCATTACAAATGATTGACAGAGTCCTAGCGAATGGGTAGGTTGATTGTCTACCACAACATTAGGGGGACATTTTGGTTAAATAAAAGAGAAGTGGTGGGGGGCCCTGAGTGACTCAGTGGACTAAGGCACTGTCAATCAAAGATTGCAAGCTCAGATTCCAATCAGCCGGGACCTAAGAGAGCTCTCCGTGCGGGTAAGATGGCATTCTCTCTCCATCACCAAGTAATGTCGGCTGGCTCAGTCATCTGCCAGGTGATCCATCAGAACTGGGAATCCTGCGCTTTCCTCCAAGCGTGTTGGCTGCCCGGTGGCGATGTATCGGCATCAGTTGGAAAAGAGGCGGAGCTTGACTTCACATGCATCAGAGGAGGCCTGTGTTAGTCTGCACCAGCCTAGGTGAAGGGAGAATGGGTAGGCTACCGCTACATTGGGGTGAAAACTGGGAAATGGGTATTTATTAGTAGTACTAAAGATGCTACTTCCAGTACAGTGAACTTGATGAAATATTTGAAACCACAGCGTAATAAAAATTAAGACAAATTCACAGCAGCGTTAAGACAGTCAGCTAACTCTGATTATTTACAAGATACGATTGCTGAAATCCAACAACTCTACAGCAGAGCTTCTCAGTCAATATTGCTTCCGAAGATTTGTTAAAAAGCTATAATTGTCTTAACATATGGCTCAAAGGCTATTTTTGTGGTCACGCTGATCTCGGTGTGCTGTGTCTATGCTGTACCTTCTTTACTCCCTGCCATGGAAACAACAGGATACTGAAATAGAAATGACATCCAACACAAAATTAGTCAGAAATGCCCCCACTTTAACTGGCATGTGTTTGTTGCTGGGGAAGAAGAGTGAACTGAGAGGGAGAATAGAAGAAAGTTGTAGCGGTAATGAGACGAGACGGCAGAGATGAAGACGTCCTTCAAGAAAGGAAGCTCAAAAATATGACGAATTTTACCTAAAATATGACGAGCTGTGCAAAGAGTGTGTCTTTTATTGACGGGTGATTTACATATGTTGTGCTATGAGGAGCCACAGAATCTAATGAGGTCAGAGTCAAAATGTGCTTTTCTCGTTTGATTGTAAAGTGGTGGAAAAGATTGTCAGTTTAGAAACGACCTGCATTGAGGGGACCCCAAGTGGCTCAGCAGGCTAAGACACTGACACTATGACCAGAGGATCGCGAGTTTGAATCCCGGTCATGCTGTTTGCCATCAACAACCGGCGCCCAAGAGAGCAAAAAATTGCTGTTTTCTCTCTGGGCAGGTAGATGGCGCTCTCTCTCACTGTCAATCACACATTGCAATGTCTGTTGGCTCAGGCGTCTGCTGATTGGTCCATTCAGAGCTGGGAATCCTGCGCTTTCCTCCGAGCACGTTGGCTCCCCAGTGACGGTGTATCAGTGGTAGTTAGAAAAGAGGTGGTGGCTGCATCACACGCAGCGGAGGAAGCTTGTGCTTGTCTTCATCCTCCTAGAGTCAGGGACAGTGTAAAGTGATGGGGAGAGCCCCCTAGTGGATGGGATGGGTTAATTGACTACTACCACATTGGGAAGGGGAAAAATTTCGCAAATATTATTAAAAAAAAAAGAAAGAAAGAAAAGTTAACTGTATTGTGATAAAAGTGTGGAAACCCCAGTTCTAGACCACATAGAGCCAAGACATGTACTTTACAAATGCAAGAAATACCTAGCACTTTCCTTCAGGGGTGGCACGGTGGTTTAATGGTTGGCACATTTGCCTCTCAGTGTCTTGGGTTCCTAATATGGATGGAGTTTCCATGTGGAGGTGATGTGAATTGGCTCTACATGACCCTGGTGTGTGAATGAATGTGTATTTGTGTGCGTTTGGTTCTGCTGATTGTAAAGCATCTTTAGGTGTTTTTTATTTATTTTAAAAATAATTTTACCTCTGATTTTCTCCCCAATGTATTTTAGTGGCCAATTAACCCCGCCCCTTTTATCAACTCTCTCTATCAATGCAATGTACATCACCGCCGGGCAGCTGGCATGCTCAGAGGAAAGAGTAGATCCTCGGTTCTGATGGATCAGCCGAGTTAGTAAACATTGTTTAAAGTGTTAGGGAGAGTGCGCCATCTTGCCCACCTGAAGCGAGAGCACACTCTTGAGGCCACGCCTGTCGATGGCATGATCAGGATTGTAACTAGCGATCATCGGATCATAGTGGCAGCCTCTTAGTCCGCTGAACCATCCTTGGCAATCAAACAGATTTCATTGGTTTAGCCGTTACGCACTCTTAGCTTGTGCTGGATTGGAAATGTTGAGATTCTGTTTTCTGTCATCTTCCTCCAGGAAGTTTTGCCTTCTTTGGCTTCCAGGGGTCACCGCTGCCCCATCCTTGGGTCTCTCTGGTGGTCAGTCAGGGCGAAGAAGCCGTGGGCCTGCAGGAGAGGTACATCCCTCTTTCTCTAGAAGAGTATGCCTGCCCTCCGCCAACGGGACCGCCTACACGAAGAGATCTAGAACTGTTGAAGAAAGCTCTGAGCTGAAGAAGTGAACTTTTGACTAATGTGAACAACCAGCACGACGGACAACAGACTGAATGTGAATTTATGAACTTAATTTATTTATGGTGAAAAACGAAATATTAAAAAAACGATTGTGGTGGGGTGCTTTAGAGAATGGAGTGTGCAGGTAAATGTTAGTGTGATTGTCTCTTGAAATGAGCAAGAGAATGTATGTTGTGTGTGTCTGTTGTTTGTATTGTGTCCACGGCACCATGTGCTGCACTTTCACAAATGCCAGCCAAACAGATCCAAAAATGCGTAATCACACAAACCAAAAACAGGAGTGCAGAGAGATTGTTATCGCATTAACAGGCTGACTGGTTCAGTTTAAACTAGTACCGAGTTGAACCAAAGTACTTATATGCTAGTCTGGCCACTTGACGGCCATCTTTGCAGTGCCACCTGGCAGTTATTTCAGCCATACAAGACCAGAGTCCTGTGTTTTTGTAGGGATAGAGACCAATATACATAAAACTAAAAGCCACAGAAAACGTTTCTAAAGATTTGATATTTCAGGTCAAATCAGAAAAATGATATAAATACACAGTAATATCAGAATATTATATAATGCTGGTTGAGCCTAGAGTTTTTAACATCTTTATGAAAGCTACAGAATTGTGTTATGAAAAGAAAAATAATTTATGTAATTTGCCCCTTAGCCCACATTTCCTGTCAGTCAGGTAGCATACTGCTAAACAGCTAGCTAAAAGTGGCTAGTTTTGTCTGTCCATTTTTACAGATACAAATTAGTACAAGAGTCAGAAACCACATTTTAAAAGTCTGATGGAGACAAATGAACAACTCAAATTAGTTTGAGGCAAACATTTGAGGTAGACATTCAGTTTGCCTGATGCTAAGTACAGGAATTAGCTTTGATTACTTGTTAGCTTTGTTAGCCTCGTAGCTCCAGGGCAAAACTGAAAAAGCAAACTTTGAAAACCAAACGTGTCTTGACGTGCATTGGTAGTAAATGTGTAAATTACATTTTAGACAAAAGTATTTTTTTAAACTGACCCCAAACGTTTACTTAGAAGTTAGCTAGTTTTTTGTATGCTAGGCTAGCTGTTTTTTTTACTTTTTTTTTTGTACTTGTGACTGAAGCCATTAGTGGACTTAATACCTCTACAGGTTTGAAGTATTAGTGTTTCTTAGGCTAAAGTGTACTTATTTATAAGTTCTTATTCAGTGTGCCATTCATGATGGAGATCTAGCAATACTTAGTGTTCAGTTTCATAGTATTTAGAGTGTTTCACTGTGCTGAATCATCATAAACTGTATGGAGTTTGTACGTTGTGTAGCGCAGAAGTCACCAGTTGCTGCTTTTGTACCCGATGCTGGTATTTGACTAGAATGCCACTTAAACTCATTCAAAAAGCCTTGTGTTACATGTGAATGGACTGCCATGCTAAAATCATAGAGAATTTTATACCAAAGGTAAAATAACAGAAAAATTCATGATGTCGTCTTGGCTGTAGAGATGACTTGATCAGATTTGCGCCAAGATCTGCAGCAGACCATTTTTATGCCAGGCTGGGTGTTAAACTTGTTGAGTAAGTTGCCTTTTTGTTAACCACTGTATTGTAAAAAGATTTGTCATGGATGTTGAAGTAAGATTGTGTGATTTTATGGTGTAGAGTGTGTTGTATGATGTAAAGGGGCTTGTAACCAGTATGCAAGTGCCTTAAAAAAAATTATTACTAATTTTGTCTTTTTTTTTGTAGGTTTTTGTGCTGAGATTTGATATTCTGTTAAAAGTTGATAAAACATTTATACTTTGACTTAACAACGATGTGTCATTCTTGGGATAATGTACTCATTAAGCACAACATTAAAACCACTGACAGGTGCAGTGAGTACCGTTGATACACTCATTACCATGGCACCTGTGCAGGGGCGGGACATGTTGGGCAGAACACCAGTGAAGGGAGGAGCCTACATAATGACCTCGGTGAAGAGCTTGTGAAGTATTGGCTGTTTGGAGGTTTAAATTTAAAGGGGCTGGCTCATATGTGTAACCCCATTGATTGATACAGTGTTTAGGTAGGTGGTACAAATCCACACCTGTCCAGAGCATCACTGCTTCAGGTTGCCTTCCTCCTATACTGCATCCTGATTCCATCACTTCTACAGGTAATGCACATGCAAATGGACCACATGATTTAAAAGGAGATGTTATTCATCAGACCAGGGATTCATTCATTGCTCCATGCACCCAATTGTAGTTGCTTTAGGTATTAGATACTTTAGTCACTCAGGCTAGTCTGCTACAGTACACTTATGTGAACTAGACAGGTCCACATACAGTACGGTCCATATACAGTACACTTATGTGGACAACACTCTCTGTTCACTTCAGCGTGCATCCATGACTTCACCAATCATCCTCCTTCTTGGACCACCTTTGGTATGTACTGACCATTGCATACCAGGAACAGCCCACAAGATCTCGCTTGATTAGTTATCAGTTTGGCTTTTATCAAAGTGGTATAGATTCTCAGGTCCTTATTCTTGCCCATTTTTCCAGCTTCCAGCATTGATTAACCAACCATTGATCAGTTACAAGATAATCTAATCTCTCAGTCTTCATCCATCCATCCACACCCCATGGTAATTTAATGAATTTAACACATTAAGTTCTGGTGACAATGCTGGGCCATATTGAGTTTTAATGTGGCCGATCGATGTATACTTGCATTAATTTATACATTCGTTTGAAATAAATTATATATTTTTTCATATGCGACTGTATTCTTTTAATCATCTCTAGAATGGAGCATTTCACACAAGCTCTGAATGATTGTTTACATATTAACACTGTAGGTCCTGTTGAAGTAAAGTGGATTTGAAATGTGGACTGAACTAGTGTATGAGCACTTGATGCAACATGCCAGCTGGTTTTGAAGTCATTCGTGTGATGTTTAAGCAGCGCTCATGCCAAAAGGGGGTTTTCCATGGCCATCTGGATTTGAAGAAACCTGCTGTAGAGGAACACTGCCACTTGGCATACTTTGAGTGCCTTAGCAGGATTCAGCACTAGAGGGCAGAGTTGTGTTTTTTGAAATTATGGACTGTATTATGGAGAAAAGTATTATCTCCATTCTCCCCATCTCTCCCTGTCCTCCTCCTCCTCCTCATCATCATCATCCTCCACTACATGACACTCTTAGTAGATTCCATGCAAAAACAGGGCTGCAATTTTGACTAAATTGCCTCCCGTATTACCTGCCAGCGGTGTGGAGGCCAGAGGGAGTTTGATCCATTATGTTGGGTATGGGATCTGACAGACGCTCCACTGTGGCTTTGTCATTCCTCGTCACTTTCATTTCACCTGATGGAAAAATACTCATGATGACAGCTGCTTGCTTTTCTAGTTACATTCCTGTACACACAGGCCCGTCTCCGTACAGCTCACTGATACTCATCATTACCCGTCTACATACAGCTCACTAACGCTCATCATTACCTGTCTACATACAACTCACTAACGCTCATCATTACCCGTCTCCATATGGCTCACCGACGCTCATCATTACCCGTCTAAATACAGCTCACTGACGGTCATCATTACCCGTCTCCATATGGCTCACCAACGCTCATCATTGCCCATCTCCTTATGGCTCACCGACGCTCATCATTACTCGTCTCCATACAGCTCACTGATACTCATCATTACCCGTCTACATACAGCTCACTAACGCTCATCATTACCCGTCTAAATACAGCTCACTAACGCTCATCATTACCCGTCTAAATACAGCTCACTGATACTCATCATTACCCGTCTACATACAGCTCACTAACGCTCATCATTACCTGTCTACATACAGCTCACTGACGGTCATCATTACCCATCTTCATACGGCTCACCGACGCTCATCATTGCTCGTCTCCGTACAGCTCACTGATACTCATCATTACCTGTCTACATACAGCTCACTAACGTTCATCATTACCTGTCTACATACAGCTCACTGACGGTCATCATTACCCGTCTAAATACAGCTCACTGATGGTCATCATTACCCATCTCCATACGGCTCACCGACGCTCATCATTGCTCGTCTCCGTACAGCTCACTGATACTCATCATTACCTGTCTACATACAGCTCACTAACGTTCATCATTACCTGTCTACATACAGCTCACTAACGTTCATCATTACCTGTCTACATACAGCTCACTGACGGTCATCATTACCCGTCTACATACAGCTCACTGACGGTCATCATTACCCGTCTCCATATGGCTCACCAACGCTCATCATTGCCCATCTCCTTATGGCTCACCGACGCTCATCATTGCTCGTCTCCATATAGCTCACTGACGCTCATCATTACTTGTCTACATACAGCTCACTGACGGTCATCATTACCCATCTCCATACGGCTCACCGATGCTCATCATTGCCCGTCTCCTT
>BRDA01009814.1:0-12063 GCA_036984385.1 Crenuchus spilurus
GGGTAGAATTTACGTATAAATAAACCGACACATTTTATGATGTAGCCCGAAATTGAGCTTCCCCTCCTTGAAAGACCAGCATCCGCCACTGGACACACACTATCCCAAAATCTAAAGTGTCTAATCACAGACATTTGAAAAACGCTTTTAAAAATACATCTTCTAATCTTACCTTGCCATTCATTTTTTTATGTTGGCCAAAACCCCTGCATCCCGACACCCCTGACGTTTTAATCGCGACTGCATTTTGGCAAACCTGGCAACCCTATACAGAGTTGACGCTTTTTGTTGGTGGTGACGGGCAGTGACGGGTATAGGAGTGACGGAGGCGACGTGTTGAACCGTATGAATGTACGCATGCGTGCTTTTTCAGCGACATATTACAGGTTCAGATAACTTATGCTTATGAATTTAAACTATCAAGATAGTCAAATCTGATCTGAGCAAAAAATCAAGAGTTGTCTAATGAGTACTGTGAGGAGTTTGTAATGTGAACGAAGCCAAGTGACCCAAATTTGATTTAAAAAATGGGATTTTACATGTCGACACAACCTTGACAAGATCAGCTCTGAGTCATATTATGCCATATTGAGTGACTTCAGTCTGGTAATGTGAACAGCCTAAAATCTCCAGGGAGTCCAAGCTGCACAACAGTGGTATTACACATGGTCTTTGTTACTGTGAGAGATTAACCATGGTACAGTGCATGCTGGATAGGTTTAGATCCATTATGGAAAAGAATGAACTTGTTCCAACTACACTCACTGGCCATTTCATTAGGTACACACAGTTTGTATCTTCACTTACTGTCATTTTTGCTCCACTGAGTATATAGGTTGACTTTGTAGCTCTACAAATGCAGACTGTAGTTCATCTGTTTCTCTGTATAGTTTGTTCACTCTGTTCTTTAAAGTTCAGGACTCCCACACAGCAGGTAGCTCATTTTCAACACTGCAGTGACTTTGATGTGGTGGTGGTGTATTAGTGTGTGTGTGTGAGTGTGTGTGAACTGCATTGGTACTGCCCCCCATCTCTCTCTCTCTCTCTCTCTCTCTGACTCTGAGGCGAGAGCTCTGAGAAGCACTAGAGAATAATGCAATATTGTTTTGGTTTTTGTCTCTAACACAATCCAGGCTTTCAGCTCTTGTCCCTTAGTCTTGGAGATGGACCAAAACAACCCACTCTTTCACAAACAACTCTGACAATAGCAGATCTCTTCTTTTTTCTCCTCCATGGCTTCAGTGTGTGATGATGGAGGAATTTGAATGTAATTCAGTTTTTTGCTGTGTCAGAAATGAAACATTTCAGTATTTCAGTATTCACAACAAGAAATAAACAAAGTACTGATCTCTGATGTTGTTGATACAAACTGATGTGGGTGGCCCTCACAGGTGGACTACTCAGGACAGGAAATTGTGGAGACAGTACCCTTTCTGTCACCATCACTCTCTACTCTCTCTCCCTCCTCCATTCTCGTGATCTATCTTATCCTCTGTTTTCATCCCTGTCTTTTATCTGTCTTGGTCTTCTCTCCTGAGCTATCTGTTTATCTGTCTCTGTTTTATCATGTGAAGGTGACACTGTGTCTCTACTGTGCATACTCAGTCTTACTCTGTAAGCCTTCAGGAGTTACATTTCAAAAAATGGATCTCCGCTGCATTCCCAAAACTTCTTGTTGTTCCAGCTCATCCCACAGATGCTCTGAGATCTGGGAGAATTTGGCGGCCGATGTTGGTTCTCAGCACTTCAAAAATGGAACAAATGGAAAAAGTCAGACATGAGACTGAAACTCGAGCCTGTGGTTAAATAATGCAAACTCATATCATTTAAGAGTTTCAGTCCAAAACGGTGCATATGCATTTGTCTAGTTTCAACAAGAATAACATCTGATGTACATCAGAAAAAAATATTATTTCTCTAATAAAGATGATATTAATTATAACAATAATATTTTTACATTTGAAGCCAAACAATGTATCTCATGAAAAAGAGGATCTATGAACACGATCTTTAATGTACTTGGGAACAAAAACACTTCAAATGTATGTTTATGTGAACAGTACGACTAATAACTTCAGACTTCTGATGGTTAAAACCAAAAAAATTAACACCATCTATAGCTTCTGTCATTCTCTCTCCCTCTTTTTTTCTTTCTTTCTCTCTCTCTCTCTCTCTCATTATTTACTTTCAGACATTCTTCTCTCTCCTTTGCTCTTTCCTCTCTCTCCTATGAGCTATTTCATTCATTCATTCCTTCATTATCTTTCTCATTTCTCTCATTATCTATCTTTCATACATTCTTTTCTCTCCTTTGCTCTTTCCCCTCTTCCCCCCTCTCTCTCTCTCTTTCTTTCACCCTCTCTCTCAGAGGGAGAGTATATATTTCACTTTCTCTGGTAAATGAAACCAGATGTTCCTCTCATTGGGACCGGCTGAAGCCCAGCCCAAACTCAACCCACACTCTCCACAGCAGTGGACACAGAATACACTTGCAACCTAAACTTTGTATGCACACACACAGACAGTCTTCACTGGCTCAATACAGATGATGTCTTGTGTGTGTGTGTCGAGTGAGCGAGAGAGAGAGAGAGAGAGATTTATATTGTTTCTGATTTAAATTGTTTTTAACCATAAACCTCAGTTATGGGTGTTGTCCTGTTAATCGCATTCAGTCATAAATGAGATTACCACATTTATCCCATGTTTTATCACCACAAATCTGTTCTTTCAAAATGAACTGGCATAAAATGGGAAAATACAGTGTGTGTGTGTGTGTGTGTGTGTGTGTGTGTGTGTGTGTGTGTGTGTGTGTTTATATGTCTTGTGAGGCATACACAGGAAATGGGACTGGGTGTGGTGATAATGTTGGGTTTTAAGAGGCAGAAAAATCTTTAGATCCTGAAACTTTCCAGCACAGCAGAAGAAAACAATACGTTCTAGCTTAGAGCAGCTCAGCTTAAATCTGTACATGAGTCTAATCGACCTGCTCATCTGTGCTCCATGTCATTATGTACAGATGTCAAATAGAGTTCTTATAGAGATGCTACACAAGGATCACTTTTTTGGTTCCTCATACTTCTGGGTAACTCCTGATGTGTACATTTGAGAGTTTTCATCACCTCATCAGTTAATGAGCAACCACTTCAGGAGTCAAAATAGCTGAACACAATCATGTTCAGAGCAGGACTGTGAAACACTGACCTAATGAATTACTTGTATATAATTCTTTAAAAAACTATTTTTTCCAGTCAGATGAACACTATTGCACATCAAATTTGAGTAATAAATTCATTCTTTAATTGAATTTTTAATGGAAAATGTATATTGTACAATGTGTTAACTTGCACTTTCTCTACAAAAACGAAAAAAAGTTGTAGTTGAAATATTACTAGGATGCATGATGTCCACTGGAGAGAAAATTCTCAAACACTATATTACTCCATAGATGTTCCTTTTGAAGGGTAATCATCAGCCATTTTGTTTACCACTTCGGAATTTCTGGTCACCAGGTGGCATTTTATAGTGATATTTTTTGGTATTACCAACTAAAGATGTCACACAATTCTAATGCTGCAACTGATGCATTTAGAAAATAATGTCCACTGTATTGACCACCATGCAAGAAAGGGTGAAATGCTCTTATTTCCCTGGAACCAAGCACCAACTGTGCTTAACTTTCAGCTATACACTATTATTAATCAGTTGCACTTTCTACCACTTACCTCAGATGCAGTCAGTCACTTAAGAGTCTAAATTCTGTTTCTGTAGTTTACAACTGAAGCTATGTGGTTAACTATTCTAACTCAACAGTCACCTACATAGTCCAAACATTTCCTTAAACCACATCTAGATCTAAGTGAAGATCTTGGAGACTAATTTATGTACTTTAGTGTGATCTAGTGTGAGATTTAAACAAATAAAAAAGCTCATGTAGTTGTATGCTGTGTGGACAACGATTCAGAGGAGGAAGTTCTGAGTGAGAAGCAGTTTTGTTTTAAATGCAGACAAACCTGATTTAACCACGGTCTTCAACAAGCTCTGCTGCTGTCTGCAGTGGCTGCCTGTAAGAGTGAGGTTTTATTCCTTTTTATAGCTCACACCATGACTCATACTGTATACTCAAACAGTTTATTAAGCTAGTTACCCTCTCAGCTCCAGTTATAAAATATATTTGGATTAAAATATGATTTCTGGGAGAACCATTCCTTTAAAAGAACTTGCAAGAGACTTTCACACCTGCCTACAACAACAACAACAACAACAACAACAACAACAACAACAACAACAATATTAATAATAATAATAACAATAATAATAAAATGTATTATTATTATTATTATTATTATTATTATTATTATTATTATTATTATTATTATTATTATATTCTGTTAATAATATGTTAACTTTGATCCAGATTTGATGTATGTACATTAATGTAGAATTAATAAATTATATGAAATGTTTTAGACCTAGTTCCTCAGCTCTTATTAAAATAAACTCACAAGTTTCTCACAAATGCAGGTAGTCTAGGCCTATGGCATCTAGCAATGCAAATGTTGCGTTGTGAGCTAAACACATTCTACGTACTGCATTTACATTTTCAAATAGTACACAACTATTATTTAAATGCCAGTTTTACAACCAAAGCAGGGACACATTTTGGATATCATTTATTAAATTTCACAATAATTCAGGCTGTGCATCACTCAACTGACAACAGAATGAGTAACCAATGATAATGATTAAGCTGATACAGCGATAAACAGGGATAACGTACTGTACTTTTCTATAAAAGCACAACTTACTTAACATCCGCCTGAGCTGCTCAAAAGTGACTAAACTGTAGAGTAACCAGTGCTGCCTGTACACATGTTCAGACACGTCCAGCCTCTCAAAAGAATCTAACCTACTTTACTCAGTACACACACACACACACACACACACAGAACCACTTACTCACACAAAAGGCTGAAAATTCCCAGCTAGCACTGTTGATAGTCTCAAACTTGGACCACATCCGGCATACAGATCTGGTTCATATAACATATTGTGAAACAGTTCAGATGAATGCCAGTTCCGTCCTCTAGAAGTGGTGTTTCTGTTTTATCCGATTAATGCACCTCAGAAAAATAAGTACAAAAATTATACCTGAACAGTACAAAAAAAATTTTCATTGCAGTATGTGGGCCATATCTGCATGCCATATATAGCCCTGTTTTGTGCTGTATCAAGTGTGCAAGCTGAGTTTAATAGACCCTGGCCTGAATTTCGAATTTAGCAGTAGAATTAATGTTGTAGTGTGTTAATTATGGAATAGATTCAGACATGCTCATCATGTGTATAAAACATAACACACACACACACACATACATGTAAACACCAGACAAAAATTTGCTTGTGTATTTTGGACATTTTCTAGTGCATTTGATCAAGTTTTTAAAGCTTACTCCAACTTTTACCCTGCCCCCTTTGTCTTACTCCACCAAATAAAACATAGTTTTCTAAAAGCTTGAATCAGCTAATTATAACAAAAACCTTGTAATAATTTATGTACAGTCAAGGCTTTACACCATAACATTATATCAGATGTTCCTTCTTGAGAACTTCATAATCATTTAGCCTGTCAGGCTTAAAAACTGTGTGTTTGCTGTGTAAAGAAAATCTGAGCCTGTCACTGAACTGTAGGAAGAATTTTAAACCCTTTAGGCTTGTTTACACCACTAACAAAGCCTATCTAACCCTGCCTGTGGGAAATGCAGTAAGAGGTGTGATTCCAGATTTGGAGAGCCATTAGCTTATACAGTCTACCTCTTCATATGCTCTCCTTGAAGTTTTAATTATATGACTAATTCATATAGTCACAGGTGCTAGCTATGGAACATATTGTTACATTTTGCACTTATAATCCAAACAGATGTGGAGAAACAGTGCCTTGCGAAAGTATTCACCCCCCTTGGCATTTTTTTGTGTTTTCTTACCTCACAACCTGGAAATAAAATGAACATTTTCAGTGTTTCCATAATTTAATTTACAGAACATGCCTACAATTTTGAACATCCAATTTTCTTTTTATTGTGAAGCAAACAACAAACAGGACAAAATAACAGAAAACTTCAGTGTGCATAACTATACATGTCCCCAATGTCAATACTTCGTAAAGCAACATATTGTGACAATTACAGCTGCAAGTTGTTTTGGATAAGTCTCTATGAGCTTGCCACATCTTGCCAATGGGATTTCTGCCCATTCCTCTAGGCAGACTGCTCCAGCTCCTTCAAGTTAGATGGTTTCTGCTGGTGAACAGCAATCTTAAAGTCTGACCACAGATTCTCAATTGGATAAATGTCTGGGCTTTCAGTAGGCCATTCCAATACATATACACATTTCCCCTTAATCTACTCGAGTGTTGCTTTAGCAGCATCCTTTGGATCATTGTCCTGTTGGAAGGTGAACCTCTGTCTCAAATCACTGACAGACCTAAACAGATTTTACTCAAGAATATTCCTGTATTTAGCACCATTCATCTTCCCCTCAACTTACATACATACATACACATTACACTTATATAGCACCTTTCTAGACACCCAAGGACGCTTTATAATCAACACACTTCATACACACTCCGGTATATTATATAACTTGGACCAGTTTCCAAGTCCCTGCTGCTGAAAAACATCCCCACAACATCATGCTGTCTCAGCCATTTTTCCCTGTGTCTATGGTGTTCTTGGGTTGATGAGATATGTTGGTTTTGCACCAGACATAGCGTTTTCCTTGGTGGCTGAAAAGTTAAATTTTGGTCTCATCTGACCAGAGCACCTTCCTCCATACATCTGGGTAGTCTTCCACATGCCTTTTGACAAACTCAAAACAAGTCTTACTATTTTTGTCTGTCAGTAAAGGTTTTTTTTCCTGGCCACTTTTCCATAAGGCCCAGCTGTATGGAGTGTACAGCTTATTGTGGACATATAGACAGACACTCCAGTCTCTGCTTGGGAACTCTGCAGCGCCTTCAGGGTTCCCTTTAGTCACTGTACTGCCTCTCTGATTAATGTCATTGCCTGAGTCTGAGAGTTTTGGTGGGTGGTCCTCTCTTGGCAGGTTTGTTGTGGTACCATGTTCTTTCCATTTGATGATAATGGATTTGGTGGTGCTCCAGGGGATCAACAGAGATTTGGATATTTATTTATAACCCAACCCTGACTTGTTTGAAAATCTCTGGTCTTCATGGTGTTGTTTGGTTAGTGGTGCCTCTTGTTTAATGATGTTGCAGCTTATGGGGCCTTCCAGAAAAGGTGTGTATATACAGACAGATTATGTAACACTTAGATTGTACACAGGTACATCATATGTATACAGGGCTGCACATAATTTTTTTGGTCTAGTTTTCAAAGGAGCACCTACAGATGTTGCTTGGTGCTCACCTTTTACAATGCTCGAAAATACTACAAGCATTGATCATCACTACCCTCCTGACCCTCCTGACATCCACTGTTTGGAGCCATGCTATATCCTGCAGCCATTTTTAAGTGAATACTCTTTTTTTTACCTTCAGTCTCAGTCTGGCATTTCTTTGGAGGTGGTGGAATACCAAAGTAATTACTTAATGTAGCTTGTTTCTTGGACATGCTGATGAATCGGTGGAAATCTTAAAACCAGTGAAAAAATAAGCTAGTGCTAGTTATCAATTAACTACTCCCGCCTATGTTACCGCCAGGGTTGCCAGATCCATCTAAATTATTCAGCCAAAAGTCAGTCTAAAACCCGCCCGTCAGAAGATTAAACTAGCCCAAAATATATGTCTGTCACACGTTTGAAGCAAATGGCAAAACAACTATGAGTGTTCGACTTAGTATTTGTTTATAAGGGATTTATCAGTCCATCAAACCTTTTTCCTTATCCCAGTCCTTGCAATACCGCCGCCCGTATTTCCCCATTTACTATATTAGCTAATGACTTTCTCTTCACCTTCTCTCTGTCTCTCTGTCTCTCTCTCCTTGTCAGGCTATCATTACTTATATTATGTTCTCATCGTTGTTATTGTTGTATTCAAACTTCCTTCGTGTCGACTTTGTACACGTTTGCCCGCCGTGTTGAAGTAATATCCTAGGCAACTGGCCGCGGCAATTTTTAAAAGTTACCAAATAAAACGCATCCCGGCACCCTTGAAAGTTCACCCGCGACTGGCTTTTCAACAAAACAGTTTGGCGTGAAAACCGCAAACCTGTCAACTCCGGTTACCGTGGCCAAACATAATCAAGTAAATGGTGCGCAAACACGCGTCACGTTGTAATTCACGTTGAGCATCGTTAATTTTGACCACGCATGCGCACCTGCGCACCACTTATGTGCATCCCTATATATATATATATATATATATATATATGTGTGTGTGTGTGTGTGTGTGTGTGTGTGTGTGTTTGTGCATATTTCTCAATTCACTTCACCAACTTAGACTATTTTGTGCAGAAGCATCACATATAATTTAGGTTAAAAAAACATTTAAATACAGGTTGTAATGTAATATAGGTAAAAAGACACTAGGGTGAAAGCATGATTTAGTCATATATCATTATTCAAAAACTAAACACATATATTTTATGCTCATTTCACATATTTCAAGCCTTTTGTGCTTTAATGTTGATCAGTATGGGTTATAGCTCAAAAGTTGGCTAACAGTAATATGATGGTCAGTAGTAGTGTTGGCACTCTGGGCAGCTGCTGGGCTTCTCCATAAAGCTTGTCAGCAGATGGAAGCATGAAGTGCTGTAAAATCTCCTGGTAAACGACTGTGTTGACTTTGGAATTGATAAAACACAGTGGAGCAACAGCAGCACTACAAACCATCACAGACTGCAGAAACTGCACACTGGACTTCAGACACCTTGGATTCTGTGTCTCTCCACTCTTCCTCCAGACTCTGATTTACAAATGAAATGCAGAACTGATTTTTAGCTAAAAAGAGGACTTTTGGTCCACAGTTATTTTTCCCCTTAGTCCAGGTAAAACACTTCTGATACTGTCTCTGGTTCACATTCATATTAGTAATGTAACAGTTGTAGCTCTGAGAGATACACAGTGTTTATACTGTTTGAATAGTTATTTACTCAAACTCACCATCACATATTGTAATCATTTGAGATTCTGGATTTCTGATGTTCATGATCTATACTCATACTGATCAACATTAAAACAATGAAGGCTTGAAAAAGAAAGCGATGACAAAATAAAATCTTCAGCAGTTTCAAATAACCAGCACAGTAGAATAAGAAGCAGACAGGGGCTCAGTTCATGACTTGAAACTGGCGAAGCCAAGCGGAAATAACAATCTATTTTAAAACATTTTAAAACATGTCAAATTAAGCCACTACATGTTTTCTCTGGGAAACCACACCAGGATGACTAGTCTGTGAGAACTTGGTGTGGCCTGAGAAAAGCCTTGGTGATTGTGCCATTTGGGGGACTATTGAGTTGTAGTGTTTTGTTAGCAGTGTGGCTCCAGTTCTACACTAAAGAAGCACTCCAATTACATCTGAGGTAATGGGCAGTAGTTTAATCATTCGTTTAATATTACCCATTCCTGTGGCAGATTTAAACCTAATTTCACATGTGTGTGTATGTATGTATGTATGTATGTATGTATGTGCATTACTGCTTTCTTCTACATGAAGACACCAGAGGGAATCGAGTTATGACAAGGAACAAAAACACACTATATGTCCAAAAGCTTGTGCTTTATGCATAGAATAAGACTAAACATTAACATATTGACACCATGTCTAATGCCAGGTGTGGGATAGAAGGGTATAAAGCCCCCCAGCATTGTAGAAATATGTTCTCTGCTCCATCCAGTACCTTTGGGATGAGGTTGGGGATGGTGATAATTAAACATCCTGACTGCTGTAGTGGCTGAAAATACTCACAGCAAAGCTCCAAAATCTCCTATAAATCCTTTGCTGGACAATAGAGACTGCTATGTTAACAAAAGCAGGATAAACTTGATTTTAGAAGAAACATTAACTGAGCAGGTGTCCCAAAACGTTTAGTGTATATGTAGAGTCCGTCATGGGTTCTAGTGACCTGGGCTTGAAGTATTTCTTGCTGTTGCTGTTTGCATAGTTTCAGAGAAACGCACATGCGTTTATGACTGTGATTTGTGTGTAGTCTTTCTTTCTTTCATACTTCCTTCCTTGCTTTCATTCTAGGCTTCCACGCTGGTGTGTGTGAGAGGCTGTGCAGTAAGTGCTGGGTGCGTCATTCACCTCCACCCTTCTGCTCCCGCTCTGCAATTAGAGTAAGTATAGCACAGCAGCCAGGCCAAGAACTGCACTGTGTGTGATTTAAGAAGGAGGACCCTGGAGTGAGAGCTGGACTTTTCCACTGCAGAGACAGAACTGATGTAATATTGAACCCTGGGGGATCTGCTGGTGCTGAATGCTGATGTAACACACCATGTTTTACAGGCTGAAGAATCTGAACACTCAGCTATGGTAGTGACAGCAGTGTGTGTGCTGTGGGGAAGAGGAAGCAAAATCAGTATTAAGCACATTTTACTTAAACTAAGCCTTAAGGCCTGTTAGGATTGGATTAGTTTATCAGTTGGGTGTCTGTAATTAAATATTTAACAGTGATGAAACTCCTACAGGAGTGAGTTTCTAGTGGGGTGTATTTTTTACAAATCTGGGTATGTGTTGTAATAATAAATACAGACAAAAATCTTTATTTTACAACCATCAACATCTAAAATAGTCTACAATGATCAGACAAGCTCTGAGTTAGCTAAAAAACCACTATATAATTCAGTCAGGGTCAGAAAAACACAGATGTGGTGCATGCTGATGGGAATAAAAGCTCATGTAGAAGAAGAAATGACCACAGAACTTCCATATACATTTAATACAATCTTAATAGGGCCATAGAAGACAAAAAAACTATGAACTTACTCCAACAAAGATATTGTTTAAGATTACAAAGCATTGCTGAAGGATATCAGTTGATAATTACTTTGAATTAAACATCTAGAGTTGATTCCAAAAATCAAGAAGTGTTAAATGATTCAGTAAAATACAAACTATATTTCATAACTTCATAATGTTAATATAGGTAGATAGGCAGACAGACAGAGAGACAGAAAATTTAGCCAGTTCTTCAGTGTCACAATATCAGTCACTTGATTTTTAAAAATATTTACTACATGGCAAAACTAGAAATGTACATTGGATGTGGTGTCTATATTTTTTAATCTTTGTAGTGGCTGGATTTGTAACACTGCTTATTTATTTATTTATATTATTATTATTATTATTATTATTATTATTATTATTATTATTATTATTATTATTATTATTATTATTGTTGTTGTTGTTGTTGTTGTTATTACAACTGTCCAGAGTAGAGTCAAAACATTTGCAGATGTACATACGTTTTTATGAATAAAGCAAAATTAACAGGTTGCAAATTGTAAATTGTGACATTACAGAATTACAGGCTCTAGTAACAATCCCAGGATTACTGTAGTCACACAGAATCACAGGAATTACTATAAATTTATAAAAATCTAAAATATTTATAGCAATATTTTATATATGACAAGCAACAAGAACACACACACTTTACATATAATTCCAGTGTATATTATTATGTTAATCTTATGATTTTTATTTATATTAAATTGTAGTTAAAACCAAACAACTGGTGTTTATTTCTGCACGTATCTCAATGCTGAGCTGGCAAAAAACTCCACTCCCGTTCTGCTTAGAGCATCAACACACTCTTACACTATATGTGTGTGTGTGTGTGTGTGTGTGTGTGTGTGTGTGTGTGAGAGAGAGAGAGAGAGTGTGTGTGTGTTTGTTGGGGGGTAGCAGCCTGAATGTGGAGGATGTCATATGACCTCAGCTTTATTGAGATGCTCTTCATGCTTCAGAGAGCAAATCACCATCAGTCATCACCATAAGCCTTGGGATATTGCAGTGCATGTGTGTGTGTTTACGTGTGTGTGTGTGTGTGTGTGTGTGTGTGTGTGTGTGTGTGTGTGTGTGTGTGTGTTTGTGTGTGTGTGTG
>BRDA01009814.1:28765-39067 GCA_036984385.1 Crenuchus spilurus
GGGGGGGGTATAACCCCCCCCCCCCCCCAGCATTGTAGAACTGTGTTCTCTGCTCCCCAAGTACTTTTGAGATGAGTTGGTGGAGTGTTGCATGAGGTGGTGGTGGTGGTGATCATCCAACATCCTGATGGTCTTGTGGCTGAATACAATCAAATCCACACAGCAATGCTGCAAAATCTATTAGAAAGTTTTCCCTGGACTGTAGCAACAGTTACTGCGAAACAAAAGATGGATAAACTCTTTTTAATACCTGGAATATGCAATAAATACGCAGGTGTGCCAGTACTATAATGATTTAAGAAGAAATGTCTGCTTAAGTGTGGCTGATGAATAAGGCCCATTGTTGCTTGTTAACTATATTTACATTTATTTGTATTTATTTGAATGATTTATGCTGTTTGCACAAGTAAAAGCACATGTACTGCTAAGATAAAAAGATTTAAATGACATTATATTGTTATTTATTTACCCTGTGTCTTTAATAGGAACATGACGTGTATAGCTCAAAGCCGCTGTAGTTTTTAATAGATGGGTGTTTATGGGTGTAACATTTTAAAGCAGATGGACTGAAAGCTGTACTGTGAATGACCAGAACAGTCTGTGTATGTAGGTTTATTGAAAAAGAAGCCGCTCGGCTGTTTGGGAGGAGAATCCTGGCCTGCGTGCTTTATCAAAGCATGTTGGGACGTGTTGATGTAACGTGCATGTTATTTCCATTTTTCCTCCCCCCTCTCTGCATTAGCCTGTTTCTCTTTTTCTCTTATTCTTCCTCTCTCGCTCTCCTACACATGGTTTACAGATGTCTTAGTGTTAAGTCACGTGTTCACGTGTTCTTACTGGGACACTTTATTGTTGGAAGCAGAAGAGCTGGGACAGCAGAGAAAGAGATGCTCCAAGTTTCCCCCCCTCCTCAACACACACACACACACACACACACACACAGATGTCTCTGTTATTTTTTGGATTTGTATACTTCTATTTATAACTCCTTATTCAAACTATTTTAATGTCACCATACAAATAAACAATAATCCAGCATAAACCAATTAGCCACTGTGTACACATAGCTTGTATGTCCCATCATTGTCAATTTTAGCTCCACTGATCATATAGGTGCATTATGTAGTTCAACAATTACAGACTCTAGTCCATCTGTTTCTCTGTATACTGTGTTCACCTTGTTCTTCAGTGGTCAGGAGCAGGTGGGTCACTTTCAGCACTGCAGTGACACTTGTAGCCGTGCTCATTCAGACCAGCTCACCACACTAATACATCAGCACCACATCAGTGGACTACAGTCTGTAATTTTAGAACTATAGTGTAGAATTATTGAGTGTAGATACAAGGAGGTGTTTTAATGTTATAGCTGATAGCTCATCTGACAGTTAATATTCTGGTCAATTATAGATTTCTTAATCAAGAAATTCTTGACAGCCCCTCATGTTTTGACACGCTGACGTGATATGTTTGCAAAACTACAGAACTATATCAAAAAATGAGAATATAGTGAAAACGTACATTTTTGTTCACACTTTATTTAACAAATGTAAATTGTCATTATTGTATTCCCTTCATGTAAAGTGACTTTTTAAAGTGGATCAGTATGGCTTATAGCTTATTAAATACAGAGTCCCAAATAATTAGAATATTTCATTTGGATTTAAATAACTATTCAAACAGATTTTCAGACTTAAAATGTGTCAATTTATGTGCAATGAATTTAAAATATATGACAGTTTACTTTTCTGAATTAAATTATGAACACAAATGAACTTTAATATTGGAGATGCACTTGTATACTAGGCCTTCCATTGCAGAGTGGAGATTAAAGGTGCATGTTTGTCTAAATTTGCATTTCACGAGCAGCCACTGTGAGCTAGTCAAGAGTTTCCACTTAAGATTCCTTCACGGAACTCAGACCGAAACTCCAACAGCTTGTATCAGTGTGTAGTTACAAGAAAGCTAGCAAGGAAGAGCGATTGCAATCAGGAAGGCTTGTTCACTAATGTGACAGACTGGAGTCACTGATAGAGGCAGCAGATATGGGACATATTTGGGCTCCCACAGTAATTACGCACATGTAGAAAATAGCAGGAAGTGAATGTATAGACCCAGTTACTTAAGTTAGCTTATAGTGGCACACTCTCTTATTTTCTTATTCTAGTGCTAAGAAAGATCTCATTCCAGTGTTTTAGTGTTGATTGTGCTTTGAAACACAATCACTTTATTGATTAGATGTTTGTACTAATTCTTGACTATTTTGTATTCCTGACACTAAAGTACTGTATTGGTCAGCAATACACTACTGTGCCTTTATGGGTCATCAAAATATCACCATCAGCATCGGCCATTGAACAATGCTCGTACCTGCACAACACACACTAACACCACCACCACCACCACCACCACCATCATGTCATCAGTGTTACTGAGAATAATACACCTGCTCTGTGGTGGCCCTGTGGCAGTCCTAGACATTGAACAACAGGATGAACGAATGCTAACAAGGTATACAAAGTTTCAGAGAAACATACACAGAAAACATGTACAGTGCCAGGCAAAAGTTTGACCGTTCTCATTTAATGTTTAAATTTTTTTCCTACATTGTAAATGAACACTGAAGTCATCCAGACTATGAAGGAACACATAAGGAATCATGTAGTAAACTTAAAAGTGTTAAACAAACTAAAACATGTTTTAGATTTTAGATTCTTCAAAGCAGACACACAACTGATGTCTCAAACACATTAAGAGGCAAGAAATGCAAGTCATGAACTCTTGACGAGGCACAGCTGTTAACTGAAAGCCATTCCAGGTGACTACCTCATAAAGCTGACTGAGAAAATGCCAAGAAAGCTGCCATCTAAGCAAGAGGTGCCTACTGTGAAGAATGTAAAATATAAACATATTCTGGTTTAACACTTTTTGTTTACTAAATAATTCCATATGTATTTCTTCATAGTTTGGATGACTT
Organism: Crenuchus spilurus; assembly: GCA_036984385.1. Taxonomy (NCBI): domain Eukaryota; kingdom Metazoa; phylum Chordata; class Actinopteri; order Characiformes; family Crenuchidae; genus Crenuchus; species Crenuchus spilurus. Next base: position 31,740 of record BRDA01009814.1, read on the forward strand.
TAGTATTAATCTACTAATAAACCAGAAGGTGTGTCCAAACTTTGGCAATGATACTATACATAAAATGCTGTTAACTGCTGAGAAAGAAAGCGATGGATGGTCGAGAGAGGTCCAGTTAGTGAGGACACGGAGAACGTTGGTGAGAACAGAACAGTAAATCACAGAATACTTTTTTATGTGATTATTTGATGAGCTCTCAGGTCTGCTGTCTTGTGTGTGGAGATTTCAGCTCTTCCCTCTGTGCTGAAAGGGGGCGGGGCCAGCATTGCCTCATGCATAAAACCTGCCTCCTTAAATTATATCATACAGGTTTAAAAAAAATGCATCAAACTGGCTTATCTGATGACTAATCTCTGAGGTATTTTGACAAAAAAAGTGACCCATTTCATTTAGACCCTCAGGCAACTTGTGAAGTTGTGGAAAAGGTGTGTAATACAGGACCTTTAAGACTAGACTTAAAATGAGACTTAAATCTGCAGCAGTAGCTCGTTCCAAAGTTTCCACAATAAATGTGTGCCCCCATTAGCTTCAGCCTCAATTAGAGGGCAACCAAACTCTGAGGGTCCATACAGGAATATGGGGCTTCAGCAGTTCTACTAAATAATGGGGCACTAGAATAATTAGAATTTAAAATGTATCCTAAAAAACTCATTCAGACCTCGATCATATTAGACCATTTTAGATGTTTCTGGTTGTAAAATAGAGATTTGTGGTCATATTTTCTCCTAAAACCCTTCACAATCACAAACCAACACATTTAGCTGCTTTTGAAGATTCATTCAATCATCTACTTGGCCTGGATGAACTTGGTCTACTTGGTGTCCAGAATCTTTATGTGGAGGGAAAAGAAACTGATATGGATGGTAAAAGTGAGGCTTATTAAAGAGGTGATTATAATCACAGCTACAAGTCACTGTATCACATTCAAACTGATTCAAACTGGCGATCCTTTGTCTGCCAGGCCACACCTAGGATTCTCCTTTTTTTAACTCTTTCTCACTGTGCTCCCAATCAGCAATTTGTCTTGTTAATCTCCCAATTTCATAGTGGCACTGATCACATTGGTATTTCTCAGTTTCTATGTGGGATCTGCAAACCCAACCCAGAGGCAGAGCTGAGCATGTGCAAATGACCCTGCCTGTGCTGTGCCCAGGAGCATTGATGGGGTGGGTACCTGAGGCCCAGGCTCTGAATCTCCGTCTAGTAGTGAATAGAGGACAGTTGTTAGATGTTATTTGTTACTTTTTGTAGACTAGATGAAGTATTTCAGCTTGTTCCTATTAAATATGCACAAATGTTGTATCCAGTAAACACTTAACAGATTTCCCAAAATGCATCTGACAGCAATGTGTTGCAGTGCCACCAGGATCAGTGACAGCTGCCGATGTTTTCTTCTTCTATGTCGATCTAAGCAGTCACATTCTTATGAAGCATGTGTGTGTATGTGTGTGTATGTGTGCGGTGTATCCAGAATCAAAGGCATCCATTGTTGGAATGAGAAGCAGATGTTAGGCTGGAATTCTCCTGACTACAGCAGTTCTTCTCTCGCTTAGTCTCTAACACATGCACACTCATCTCTGTTTTCTCCTCCTCTTCTCTTTCCATCTCACATTCTCTCATTTTCCCATCACACATTCTCTCAAAATGTTCAAGATCTGTCCTCAGTCATCCCTTTCTGTATTCCTTCTGTATCTCTCTCGCACTCACATGCTGTCTCTCTCTCTTTCTCTCTGTTGAACTGCATTGGTACTGTCCCCCCATCTCTTTCTCTCTCTCTCTCTCTCTCTCTCTCTCTCTCTCTCTCTCTCTCTCTCTCTCTCTCTCTCTCTCTCTCTCTCTCTCTCTCTCTCTCTCTCTGTGATCATGAACATATATTCGTGTCTGTAATTTTTTGTAAACTGTAGTGTTTTATATAAATGTAGAGAGCAGTGATGTGTGTGTGTGTGTGTGTGTGTGTGTGTGTGTGTGATGCCACGTTGTCAGCACAACTGAATGGTAGGAAGTGACTCAGGCTCACTCAGATTTTGATCTATTGCCTCTCTGTCTGTCTGCTTCTCTCTCTCCCTCTCTGTCTCTGTCTCTCTCTTGTTATAAAGTTGTTGAAGATAATACTTTAACCAGTTATTTTGCACAAATGTGAGCACTCAGATGTGTGTAAGTGTGTAGAATTCCATTCTTACCTGATAACAACCCCAAAACTAAGACAACAGTGATGAATATCAGAGTCAAGTGAAAAGACACTTGCACAAGTGGGTTTTAAGAGTGGTTGGTGTGTGAGACTTGGATGAGTGGATGGATGGATAGAGAGACCTTCATCTTTGTCAGACAGCATCTTTTATGTGTACTCTACACTTACCTGCTCATGTCTCAGAAGATGAGTCCTGTCAATAAAGCAGCAGCCCCTGCAGATCCCTTCTGAATTTAACAAGCAGGCACAGTAAGAGACTGTCTTACAGTCATAATACACACATGTTCACTCAGATGCAAACTTATGAACACACACTCACACATACACACACACACACACACACACTCACACTCACACAGAGACACACGCACATACATACAAGCACACACCCACTGGCAGCCAGGGCTTCACAATAAGACTGACCACTGTGCAATAACAAACTGTACAACATACAAACTCCTGTCTGAGACAATCTAAGCTCTTCTTATGTTTACACACATAAAAGCACAGGACACAACCAGCTCTCACAGGAAAACTTCAATTCATGTGCTTTATTTTAGCTTCAGCTCAGAATAATGACATTGTTAGCTTGTTGGAGAAGAGCCAGAGCAGAAAGACACAAGAGAGACTATGTAGTGTCTGATATAATATTTCACACCATTGCAAGGGTAAAATCTATGATTTTATTACACAGCTTGAATACACAGGTAAGGCTTGTCAAAATGAGTCTTATACATTACCGTCAAAAAGTTTTAGAACAACCCAAATTTTTCAGGTACTTCTTGCAAATTATTCAGTTTGATGTGTCATTGCAGTCTGAACTGAAAGTATAGTACAAATAAGCACTCTGAGTTAAAAATCATGGAATCAATTTATAAACCAAAATGTATTTAAAATTTGGACTCATCATAGTAGCACCTTTGTCAGATATAACAGCTAAACACACTCGTGTCATTCTTTCTACAATAGACATCAAATATTCTTCAGACGGTTCTTCACAAATCTGCTGCAGAAGTTCACATAAATGTTGGCACTTGTAGGTTTGCTTTACTTTTCAATTCATCCCAAATCAGCTGGATGGGGTTTAAGTCTGGAGTCTGTGGTCCACTCCATGTTTTCAAGCTGACCATCTTGTTGTTTTTTCCTGAGGTAGTTCTGGCAGAGCTTGGACTTATGCTTTGGGTCATTTATTTTGCTGTAGGATGACCCCCTGACCAACTAGGTGCAGACCCGAGGGTACTGCATGGTTCTTCAGAATGCTGTGGTAGTTGTGGTGGCTCAGGGTTCCTCTCATAAGCACCAGCTTTCAAGGCTTGATCTACCTCCATTACTGCAGAACAGCTTTCACCTGTTAACCCATTTTGTGTTCCCTGACAAAAGCCTTTTTGTGTAATTCTGTAATGTAAATTGATTTTTCAGGTTTGGCTAACCTTACTTTTTAAAACCTCTGGCAGCTCACCGCTTACCTTTGTATCATTTGAAGCTATACAGTGGACTTGAATGACTTGATTTGCAATGAACTCTGGGAACATTTGGGGTGTTCTAAAACTTTTGGCAGGCAGTTTCACTCTTTTATAATTCAGCTAGTTGCATTGTTTTTAAAGTAGTTACTGGATGATACTCTTATTAGGGTGTAATAAAAGCCACAAGTTTATGAGGTTCACTATTATAGTAGACAGATGAGCCCTATCGGGATTGTATTAAATATACATGGGGGTTCTGAGGTAATTTCTTCTTCTACAGAAGCTCCTCTGTGGTTCAGATCCACCATGTCTGTGTTTTTCTCCTCATCTGACTGAATGATCTACTGTTTATAGCTAACTCATAGCTCATCTGATCATGTTTTATCTGTCTGATACTAATCTCTGGTTGAAAAGTAAAGATTTTTGGACGTATTTAGTCTCAGAGTGCACAGATTCACCAAAAACCTTCACCAATCACAAATCAACACATATTGCTGCTTATGAAGAGTCACTCAATCATCTACTTGGTCTGGATGGATTTGGTCTACTTGACCAGACTCTACCTGAGAGAACTGTATGTGGAGGAAAAAGAAAGTGAAATGGATGGTAAAAGTGAGGCTCATTAAAGAGGTGATTATAATCACAGCTACAGGTACAAGTCACTGTATCACTGTGAGTTCCTTACACATCTGATCTTAAATACTGTAATACTACTGTAAATAACCTGACAATACAAAAGAAAAGTCTTAAAGATAACAAGGTGAATAAATAAATAACTCACTCTGGTAGTTATTTTAATGCAGAAGTGCCATCACTGAGGAGATGTGTAAAATGTGATAAACTAGTCCAGTCCTAATAGGGCTAAATACAGACTAATCAAAGAGAAAAGGGGTGGAGGTCTTATTGTTGTTTCTTTATTCAGATAGTAAGTGTGTGTGTGTGTGTGTGTGTGTGTGTGTGTGTGTGTGTGTGTCAATGAGGTTTGTGTCTGTGCAAGCAGATGTTCAGATTGTCGCCAGCAAGCAAAACATTCTTTGATGATGAGATCAGAGAAACAGGACCTGTGTGTGTGTGTGTGTGTGTGTGTGTGTGTGTGTGTGTGTGTGTGTGTGTGTGTGTTTGTGTGTGTGTTTGTGGTTGGAAAACCCACTAGTCTGTTAGGAACTATATGAGAATGTAAATCACTCTTTGTTTAACTCTCTCTCTCTCTCTCTCTCTCTCTGTCTCTCTCACAGGTATCTGACCAATTGTGAAACTGGCCCGAGTGTGTGTTTGTGAGTACTGGTACCAGTGGAACTGTATGTGTGTATAAGTTTGCTGGTTCCAGTACAGGATTGAGAGAGTGAAGGAGAGCAAGTGGTCGACTCTTGAGGTGGCGCTCCGAAGAGGGGCGGAGTTTCCAAGGAGGAAGTTACTCAAAAATGAGCAAATTGACGTTCCACAATAACAAGACAATGCAGGACCGCCGTTGTGTGTGTGTGTTTCTCCCAAATGATGACACACTGAACATCATCGTCACTGTGAGTCTTATCAGCCGCGATGCCAAAGCACACACTCATACACACGCCATGATATGGCATGTCCTGATGGGCTTCTGCTGGCACATTCTGGGATTTCCCTTCCAGATATTTTCAGCAGTGACTGCTGTAGGACAGAATGTGTAATGTTTCAGTCAGAGAACATGTTTAACAGGACCTTTAAGAGTAAGACTCTGAACCACTCCTACTTAAAATGGGTCAAAGATAAGCATCATGTTTACACATCATTTATCATGTTATATTGATACAATGAAGATAACTTTGTGGGTATTTTAATGCAGTTTTAATGTTCATAACATGTTTATTATGTAAATTAACAAATGTTAGTGTGTAACAAATATCCATTTACTCTAACTCTGCTTGTAAAATTCTAACAGTTTCTGTTATTTTTAGGTCTGTCAATTTTTTTTATTATTAATCATTCATTAATTGTCATTAATAATTGCAATTAACAATTTAATTGTCTCAGTCTGGCCAACTTAAAGGAGCCTAAAGTGTCCAAATGAACTGGTCAGCTGTCCTGGTTCCTGTCTGTCATTACGCAGCAGCTCTAAACTGAACACAGACACAACTCCAGCTCAAATAAACAAACATTACTGATGCACTAATCTTTAATCACACCAACAGTTAACTTTCATAAAAGGGTCACATGTTTCAGATAATTCTGATTTCTGTTATTTACATTTATTCACCTCAACATCACTGATACACTCACATTCTGTTTAGTGTAAATAATCATGTGACTGTGAAAGAGCGTCTGTGGAAAGAAATCATGATGATCCGAATTAAGGTGATTCTGTAATAATTGTGCCCTACTTATTTTTTTTTTTTGCATATGAACCAGCAGCTTCCAATATTTTATTGTGCTGCTATATGCTAAATCCTTCCAAATGAATTCTTTTGAAGCCCTAACTAAAATATGCACATTCCTGTGGTTCATGAGTATAAATATTTTATACTTAAATTAAGTCTTATGATATAAATATCATACTTTTGATTGATATTCATATGTCAGTCAAACAATATGGTTAAAGAAAATGTTCATATTAAATGTAGTGATTTGATCAAGTAGACTACTAATTTTTTGACAAAACGCTAGAAAATCTACATTTGATGATGAAAAATATACCAGCACAAACATAAAACCAAAGAGCTGCTGTAAGATGTACAACCAAGAAATAACTGCACATTGTAGACAAATTAGAATGAGTTCTGGCAGAAGAAGAAGTCATTTTCATTCATCCCTATAAGAAACTTGCTTTTTGCATTAACCCATCTGGAGTGAATACATACACAAGGGATCAGTGAGCACACATACCCAGAGCAGTGGGCAACCATCTGCTGCAGTGCCCGGGGGGCAGTTGGGGATTAGGTGGCTTGTTCAAGGGATTTTCAGATGTGAATTCTTGCTGGTTCTGGGGATCAAACCAAAGAACTTTCAGTCCCAAGCCTGCTTCTCTTACCTTTAGGCCACGCCTGCCCCTCTACTTGCTTTTATTCTATTTAATGTGTTAATAAGTTAATAATAATAATCAGTAGAGTAAAACTCTATAACATTTTCCAAATGAGAACAGCTCACTAATAACTTTTAAACTTTTTTAATTAATTACTTACCTTTCTTTGTCAGGACACCAGATAATGTTAAAGAAGGTTAGAATTAGAAAATTGTGCCTGTGATCAAACCATAGACTGCATATGAGAACTAGACACAATGACAGCAGTAGAGAGTGAAGCCAAAATGTCTCTGATGCCCTCTATTGGCAGGTTGCAGTACAATTTTAAACATTTACATTTGAGGCATTTAGCAGACGCTTTTATCCAAAGCGACTTACAATTGGGGGTTAGATGCCTTACTCAAGGGCATTTCAGTCGTGACCTGCTCTGGGATCAAACCGGAAATTTTCAGGTCATCAGTCCAGATCCTTAACCACTAGGCCATGGCTGCTAACAACTGTTTTACTGAATGAAACGAGTTTCCTCATTAAGTCTTTTTTGTCAGTTGTGTCGTGTTAATTCCAAAAATTGTAACTGCTAGTCTCCCCCGAGTACAAACCGGATTCCAAAAAAGTTGGGACACTAAACAAATTGTGAATAAAAACTGAATGCAATGATGTGAAGGTGCCAACATCTAATATTTTA
>BRDA01009814.1:43369-65749 GCA_036984385.1 Crenuchus spilurus
TCTGGTTTCAGGTGTGATTTTTAAATTGCCCACACCTGTTACTTATCACAGGTGAGTTTGAATGAGCATCACATGCTTGAAATAAAGTTATTTACAATTTTGAAAAGGCGCCAATAATTTTGTCCAACCCATTTTTGGAGTTTTATGTGAAATTATGTCAAATTTGCCTTTTTTCCTCTGTTTTTTGTGTTGTTCCAATACACACAAAGGAAATATACATGTGTATAACAAAACATGTGTAATAGCAATAATTTTCTGGGAGAAATACTTCATTTTCTGGAAAAAATTCAGGGGTACCAACACTTTCGGCCATGACAGTAACTACTGCGTTTAATAATTTTAGTCCAACTAGAATGAGTTCTGAGGCATTTTCAATTAGTTGTTGGACACGAATGGATTAATATGTGTATTAATTGCTAAACTAAAATTTCTAACCACACAAAGGTGCAAAAATTTGACTCCAGTGTCCAACAATAAATTGAATTAATATGAAGGACAAGACAGTATGAGAGGATGAAATGTGTAAAAATCTGCATAGAAAGTCTGTATTTCATACACGTGTGCTGTATATGGGTGTTATGTATCTCTAATAGGTTTCATATTTCCAAGGATTTCTCTCAGTTCTTATAATGCACCCAGATGATGCTTTACATGCCATACTGTAACCTAATGCTGATCATCCTTAATAAGTCCATCTATACCCTAATGTACTCCACTGCCTCCTCCTACAGTACAATGCTGCATCTATGTTTATTATGCTTTGCTCTAACAGCCTAACTCCTCCAGAGTCCCTCGAGTATTTTAAAGATGCAAGCCCAGTACCATTCATCATTCAATGCCATTTTTAATTGCTCTGCTCCAAATTTCCTTGTGTACCAGTTTCCAATTAAAAAAAGTGTAAAAATATTTTAGGTTCATTATTTTTTGCAACTTCCAAAACATCTTAGGCCTTTTTTTATTATCTAACAAAGCCAGATGTATTTCTTGTAATGTGCTCTGTAAATGCAGTTAACAGTGGGAGCCATATGAGGAGAACATTAATAAAGCAGCTCATCACTACAATACTGACCCTCTTTCTCATTCTGTTCTGCTCTGGAAGCTGTTGAAAACTGGGGCAGTTTTTTAACGTTTGACCTCTGTTGTTCTGTGTGTCTTTCTCTCCAGGTGATCACTAAGAGAGGGCGAGAATATATTCTGCGCCACATCCCCAACATGCATAAAGAACAGTTTGCTCTGACTGCATCAGAGGGCCAGCTGAAGTACATAAAAGAAGCAGCTCTCCTGGACGACGTCACCGTCCATTACTACCGCCTTTACAAGGTAGGAGAGGAAGTGTGTATGCACTCACTGGCCACTTCATTAGGTAGACATATCTTATATCTACACTCATTGTCCATTTTAACTTAACTGACCATACAGGTGCACTTAGTTCTACAATTACAGACTGTAGTCCATCTGTTTCTCTGTATACTTTGTTCACCCTGTTCTTCAATTATCAGGACCCCCACAGAGCAGGTTGATCATTCTCAGTGACACTGATGTGGTGGTGGTGTGTAAGTGTGTGTTGTTGGAGATGTTAAACACTGTTTCCACTCTATTAGACACACCTACCTTGTTGGTCTTGTAGATGTAAAGTCAGAGACAGCAGCTCATCTGTTGCTGCACAGTTTGTGTTGGTCCTCTAGTCCTTCACTAGTGACACTGTTGGCCGGTTGGTCACTATTTTCACTCCAGCAGTGACACTGAGGTGTTTAAAAACATCAGCAGCTCTGCTGTGTCTGATCCACACTAACACACCACCACCACATCAGTGTCACTGAGAATAATCCACCTGCTTTATGAGCGTCCTGATCATTGAAGAACAGAGTGAACAAAGTATTCAGAGAAACAGATGAACTACAGTCTGTAATTGTAGAACTATAAAGTGCACCTGTATGGTCAGTGGAGTTAAAATGGACAATTATTGTAGATATAAGGTATGTCTACCTAATGAAGTGGCCAGTGAGTGTACACATAGAGAGTGATGGAGAGAAATACAGACAGACAGTGAAATCTCATTAATTGATGAAAACTGACCTTTCAGGATAAGAAAGAAGTGGAGGCGTCGCTCACTCTGGGACTTACCCTACGTGGGATTCAGATCTTTCAGGTGTGTAATTGCTGTCCTGGTTCTGACCCCTGCTGTATAATAGATGCCAACGGCTACAGTTTTCACATTCAAGAACACCTTTCTGTTGCATTAAAGTAATGCCATTAGGTTATGCTGCTTTGCAAATGAGTGCCAGTGCTCTAAAATCCCATTAGAGAAATTCAAGCAGCCATATGTAGCAAATAGATCATTCTTCCCCTGATTCTTTTAAATATGTGTGCTCTAGGAAAAGCTGAGGACATGTACTAATGAACTGACGTTTTTGTTGTTAACTAGAATGTGGGCACTGTGAGGCAACTCCTGTATGACTTCCCCTGGACTAACGTGGGCAAACTAGTATTTGTGGTCAGTACTACACACACTAATGAACAGAATGCTATCCATACATATCTTTCTTAAGCATAGCTGAATGTTAAAATGTCATTTACAGAATCACAGACTGGGTTAATATACATCATTACTCATTTCATCACAATGCTCTTTATTAGCTTCCTGACAAAAAAAGGAACCTTGTATGTTTAAGGCTCCTGCAGATGGCGCTGCACAAGGATGATGAGGCTATAACTACCTGCAGGGTGTGTGATGGGATTCATAGATTGAGAAGAGGTGTTACAGTGCAGTGAATGTGTTGTTCAATGTGTGGAAAATGGGTCACTAAGCAGATGTTAATGATTGGTGTGGAGTGATTTGGATGTCAACTCCTGCTTAACCAATCACTAAACAGGAGTGATTGTATTTGGGTGCAAAGGTCATAGTTTGAAGGAAGTAGCTGGATTTGCAGGTGTATGGAAGTGTACAATCATACACGTCTACCAGCAGTGTTAACAATCTCAGTCTACAGGAATCTCCTCAGAATTGTGTCTGACAGCACACAAGGCTGAAGGTCTTTTGCTCCACTCTTCTCCACATGTTGATGGTCTGCAGTTATCTGTGTTGTGTTCTGTCAAAAATTGGTTGTGAAGGACTTTTGTTGACTTCTAGAAGTAATTCTTGTCTGGAAGTGAAGAGATTTTCATTCACAAGCCATGTCAAGTCAAGTCAAATTTATTTATAAAGTGCTTTTTACAACTGATCTCACAAAGCAGCTTTACAGGGTTAGTAATAACAAAACACCAAATCCCCAGTGAGCAAACCAGCAGTGAGAGTGGCAAGGAAAAACTCCCTCAGAACTGAAGGAAGAAACTTTGGGAGGAACCGGACTCGCATGGGGGACCCATCCTCCTCTGGTCAACTAATTATAAGTTCTTGATTAGTCACATAATCCTATAATGCTGTTGTAGTGTTCAGGTGTACTGATATGGTGACAGTATTGAAACAGAAATGATGATAATAATGGTAGCAGCCAGTAAAGTCCATATAAACTTGATTGCTGTCAGAAGTGTGGGGAAACCAACTGGCGGTCCCTGTCTATCAATTTTGTTTTTCAGTCACAGTTCTGAGAAGAATTTCCTGTAGACTGGGATTTTTAGCACAGCTGGTAGTCCCATATGACCGTACACTTCCATACACTTGCAAATTCAGCTACTTCCTGTACAGTCTGGCCTTTGACATCCAAATACTATCACTCCTTTTAGCCAGTCATGAACATCTGCTGTGTGACCCATTTTCCACACATTTAACGAAACATTCACGGCACTCTACCACCTCTTCTCAGTCTATGAATCTTGCCACCAATTCCACAGGTATTTATAGCTTCGTCATCCTCGTGCCATTACTACCACCGTAAACACACAAGGTGACTCATTTCTTGCCTGGGGAGCTTTTTATGTACTACGTTCCATTGAAAGACTTATACAGTCTACCAGATTCTAATGTACTTGTGCTGATCATTCATGTCTCTCTTTCAGGGGAAGAGGTTTGAGATCCTGCCCGATGGCCTGCCCTCTGCCAGAAAGCTCATCTACTACACCGGCTGTCCTATTAGATCCCGCCACCTCCTTCAGTTGCTCAGCAACAGCCACCGCCTGTACATGAACCTTCAGCCTGTACTTAAGCAGGTCCGGCGCCTAGAGGAGAATGAAGGTAACAATCCTTTTATTTAACCCCTTTATTTACCCAGACTTCTGGCTTCTGTTCCACACCTTAATGACTACTCACCCAGTGTACATTACCAGTGAATACAATAACCCTGAGTTTTAAAGGGATAACTTGTTTTCCCATTAAATATCAAATAGAGTAAATAAATATCAAATAATTTTAAAGGGATAACTTGTTTTCCCATTAAATATCAAATCTTAGAGTTCATTTGCAAAAAATCAATATCTTATCAATAGATGCGGTGTAACTTTTGTAACCTTTTAAAAATTAAACTCTGCAGATTCTTCAGTTTCACAACCCCCAAACTACTGCACCTTATCTCAATCCCTCAGAGTCTGCCACACTCTATCCTCCTTCAAATCTCAGCATAAAACCTAAAATCTATTTTCTATTTCTTTCATTCTTCTGCTTTTCATTTTTTTCATTCATGTGTGTCTGTGTGTGTGTTTGCAGAGAAGAAGCAGTATCGAGAGTCATATATCAGTGATGCTCTGGAGCTGGACATGGACCAGCTGGAGCAGCGTTCTCGTGCAAGTGGCAGCAGTATGGGGAGTGTCTCACGGCAGAAACGCTTCTCACGACACTCCACAACCAGCCATGGCAGCTCACACACATCAGGCATTGACACCGACAGCTTCCGCACCCCAGCACACACACCCCACCGACCGCTGCGTACACACTCCTCCTCCAACACCAGCCACGCCAGCACACACACATCCGGCATTGAGAGCAGTGGAAAAGAGCGGGGCTTGGACGATGATGGTATGAGTCACACACCCATGGACTCTGGATATGAGTTTGTGTTCTACATTATTTAAAAATTAAATTAGCTGTTGTGTATATACTAGAACAGAAGTGAGAAAATAGAGGTTGGGTGCCCCCTGGTGGTAGTTAAACTATATCATGAAACGTTCATTTTTCTACAAGTCATAATGATAAATATTTAAATAAAAAAAGGCTTGAAATATGTCACTTTATGTGTAGTGAATATCAAATATGTGACAGTTTACCTTTTTGAATGAAATTATGAACAAAAATGAACTATTTTATGATATTGTAATTTTTTATAAAAGTTCATATCACATCCATCAATGTCTGGTTATGTAAAGATAAATGTTCCAAAATAAAACACAAAATAAACCACTAAATCAGACAAGATATAAGGTATACATCTAATATCATCATCTGATAACTGTCTGCATGAAACTAATGCTGAAATAATAAGCAGCTCACTGACCTGTAATGCTTTTGTTTGAGTTTTTGTGCTCACACAGCTGACTTATCAAAACTGTTCTTTAAAGAACCACCCATTAACAGGTTCTTCAGTGAAACAGCTGTGCTTATTTAATCACCCTTTCTGCAAATAGTTTTTTTTAGCAGTTTTGTTTTTTAGAGTCTATCCTGAGAGTGGACCACAGCTGTGTTTGCTGCATGTTAATGTATATAAGATAAATTAATTTTGTCTTGTTTTGTGATTCTGCAGAGATCGAGATGTTGGTTGATGACCCTAAAGACTACGAGGAGCTTCATGAGTTAGCACTGGACCTCAGTCAGGACCTCTGCATTCACATCACTGAGGACATGTTAACATCTGCACAAAATAACGGATACTCAGGTATTCACACACACACACACCCTAACATGTTTCCATCAGCACATTGTCTCCTCACTATTACTGAACGAGTTCTCACCATACATGCACTTGTTCTACCTCATTATTCATTCACTGCTGCTATTTACTCCATTTATCTTTTATCCATTACTGTTGTCATATTGCTACTGTGCCCAGTGCCATTTATAACACTGCATATTTGCACAATACAGCACGCTTAGTACTGCCCAGCTCTCTGCACAATATCACTGTAATACAACAGTATTTCCTTTCTTTATTTCATGTTGTATAGTTTTTACTTATGTCTCTATTTTTAATTTCATTTCATTTAAAGTTTTTCTAATGTATGTATAGCTTTTCATTTATATGTCTAAATAACTGTGTGTGTGTTTGTGTGTGTGTGTGTGAGTGAGAGAGAATGATTAGCAAAATAAGAATTTCATTATACAGTGTATCTGCCTGTTTACTGTGCACATGACGGTAAAACTCTTGAATCTTGAAATGAATATTGAAGATGGTGATGAAGTTGATGGTGTGCACACAGGTTTAGTTGTGAAGGAAGTGAGCTCGTCAACATCTAGTTCATCTGAGACTGTCGTGAAGATGAGAGGCCAAAGCATTGAATCCCTTCCTCAGGTAACTATCTCTCTCTCTCTTATTAAATTAATGTATTTAACAGATTACATTACATTATGAACAAAAATGTCAACAATATTCTCATTTATAAATTGTACTAGTATATAAACCAGAACATACTAAAAAGTCCTAGAATAAGAACATTCTAAACCAGTGTGAACAGGGGACAAAATTGTGAGAGGGTGAAGAAACTCTAGAACAATGTTTTGTAGCCCTGGTACTGAAGAAACTCTGCTCTGCATGTTTTAAAGTTTTCCGTGATCATGATCTGTAGTTGCACAAAGATTTGAAAGCATTGAAATGTTTCAGTGCTGAAATTTGACAGTCAATTCTGTACCGTTCATCACACACACAAGCTACACTATTTTAACACAATGTATTTTGTAGACAACCGAGTTGTGTATGGATTAGAGATTATATTAAAAAAGACATGGTGGTTAACACATATATGATGCATATAAATGCTATTTGAGTCTATTTTTGATGCATGCTGAATGCTGTGATGTTTTAAGGTTAGGTACATACAGTGAAAGTACATTTCAATATTCTTGCTAAATGTACAATCTATGCCAGTAAGCATTTACAAACAGCTGTATTATAAATTGTAGCAGCAGAACTGTAAGAGCACAAACCCTGACTTACACAAGTAGACAAATGACCTGATGTGGAACAGTTAGCTTATAATTAGTTGACCAGAGGAAAATGGGTCACCCATGTGCATCTGGTTCCTCCCAAGGTTTCTTCCTCCAGCTCTAAGGGAGATTTTCCCTTGCCACTGTCGCCGTTGGCTTGCTCACCGGGGATTAGGGATTAATGATTTGGTGTTTGTTATTACTAACCCTGTAAAGCTGCTTTGTGACATCAGTTGTAAAAAGCGCTTTATAAATAAATTTGATTTGATTTAGCTAGTCCAATTATTGACAGATCAGCTGATTTAAATTGGAAATGCCATTTGAGATACAACATTGAACAAACATGGATGATGTACGACTAATCATTGAAGTGAAAAAGTACAAAGAACTTTGATAAAGTGCCTGGAGAGCTGTAGCTGTAAGCAAACATTTGTTTACATTTATGTATATATCTTATGTCTGGTGTGAAGTATGTCACAGAATGGTTTCACGGTTGCGTTGAGAAATTAGTTTTAGAGTGTTCAGTGTGATGCTCATTCTACAATTTAAAAATCATATTTGTCTTTAAAGGCTTAAGGAAACCCAGTTCAGATCAGTCACTGAATTTACTGGATGCTAATTAATTTTCTGATTGGCTTTTCAGACGGTGTCAGGCAGGAAGTCTCAGAACTCGACAGACCGCCACAGCCAATCGCTGGATGATGTTCGTCTGTACCAGAGGAACTGCCAGGAGTGGGCTGAGCTCTGTCAGGACACGGCCCATAGTTACACCTTTGGATGTGTTGAAGACCTCAGCGACAGCGTTGGCTACCAGGGACTTGCGGAACAGTGTGCTGGTATTCGTGACAACCAACACCCTTTCTCCATCAAAAGAACCAACAAGTACTTCTCTCTGGACCTGACTGCAGAGGAGGTGCCTGAGTTTGTAGTGTGAGATGGGGGATTGATACCAAAACAATGACTGAGGACATATGAGAGTGTGTATGGAGCATAATGTGATGGAGCTGCTGATCTCAGCCTTTGGACTTAAAGGAAGTGAAAGGGAAACTGTGCCAGTCTGTCTCACCAGTCAGCTGCTTTAGCCAAGAGTGAACTTTTTATCTAGCTGTGTGTGTGTATGTGTGTTAATGTGTGCTGGTCTGTCTGTCTTTGCATGCTAATCAGAATGGGATGTTCCATACCATGTTTATTATATTAATCAGTGACATTAGAGCTACAGCACACACACACTGACACTTTTGTTTCTGTACTATGAGTGCAGATTGAGTGGAACAACTTGCCGCTGTGAGATTAGAAGGACAGTATAATAGTCTGTAAGACTGTGTCAGGTTGCGTTAGTGTTTGTCAGGCTCAATCGTACCGTACGAGCTATGAACCAAAGATGGCCAGCTGTCAGTGTTCAAAAAGAAATGGAGTCTATAGCCATATCATACATTTCTGAGGTTGCGTGTGTGTGCGTGTGTGTGTGTGTGTGTGTGTGTGTGTGTGTGTGTGTGTGTGTGTGTGTGTGTGTGTATTATTATATGGTGCTGGCTGCTCTAACGAACCTCCTGTGCCTTTGTTTCTCTATGCAAGTTCTGAGACCTATAAACTGTTCTGACTCATAGACCATTTAGACTTACTCTACCGCCAAGGAAATGAACAAAGATGACTGTGTTTAGTAGACACAGTGTTATGTGAGGAGCATTAATACAGTTTCTTCTCTAATGTTCTCTATGCTGAAAAAATGGAAAGAGAAGTGCAAGACAGAAAAGATGCAAAAAAGTTTCTTCCCCAAACTGGAAACACTGTTCTTTGAATTTACATGTTGCAACTGTGACAGTGGAGTGCAAATGAATAAGTGTTTTAGTTCACTTTTTTTGGCAAGAATTGTGTTAATCATGTTAATAATATAGATATATATGTTTAATTCAGAAAAAATATGTTTCTCTAGCTGTGTTAAATGTTCTGAGTACAGTGTGCTGTCTGAGTAGTTTGCTGTTAAGTATGGTCCCTGATCTGAGTACAGTGACTGATCTGAGTAGTCTGCTGTCTAAGAAGAGTGCTGTCTTGAGTATGGTGCACTGTCTAAGTACAGTGTGCTGTCTGAGTAGTGTGCTGAGGATGGTGTGCTGTCTGAGTAGGGTGTGTTGTCCGAGTATGGTGCGCTTTCCCTCCTTGGGGAAGAAGCATTATTCTTTTATTAGGTGTGGTGCACTCTGAGTAGAGTGCTCTCTGAGTACAATGTGCTCTCTGATTAGTGTGCTGTCTGAGAACCGTGGGCTTTCCCTCCTTGGGGAAGGATCATTATTTGATCTAGAACTAAATGGAAAGCTAATTTGCAGCTTCTCAAGACATTCAAAAGCCTCCAAAACAAACTTTTCCTGATTTGTGCTTTAATTATTAACTCCATAAGCTTTATCTTTATTTTGCTAACTGTTGATCAATATTTTGTCTATTATTTCTATGAACTGGAACTTAAAGTGTTTTATTGAGAACATATAAACTGGTGTAATGCATGAATAATGTGAGAGCCATGTATTTTTGTTAGATCTCAGTGTGCCACATGTCAGTATTATTTCTGAATGGAAGTCAGTATTAGAATCCATGTTGATCCTAGTTTAACTCTTCTGTGTGTGTATATGTTTATTCTCAGTATAAAATTAGCCAATAACCTATCAACAATGTATCAATGACTAATGAAGATTTTCCAGCTGAACTTCTCACCAGTAATGTCAGAGTGAAGCCTGCACACACACACGTTCCCTTCTGCATGCTTTAGACAAAAACGAGTATAGATCTCTTTTTAATTACTTCTTTTTGTTTGTTTGTTTATTGTTTTTATGTGGGGGTCATCAGCAGCACTTTCCAGTGCCCTCGTGCATGGGGGTAGTCATTTCAGGTCCTTGTACATTCTTTTGAATATCGCAGCCAGTGTAGGTGCAGTCCTTTCCCCATGGCCCCGTTTCTGGTCTTATACAAACTACATGTCCAAAGGTTTGTGGACACCTCTTCTAATTGAATGCATTTAGCAAACACAGATATACAAATGCACACACACAGCTTGTATAGTCTCTGTAGAGGAGTACTGCTAATAGAGTAGTACTAAACATGAACATATCGGCACCATGTCTAATGACAGGTGTGGGATAGAGGGGTATAAAGCCCCCCGGCTTTGTGGAATGGTGTTCTCTGCTCCACCCAATACTTCCTCACTTATGCTCTTGTGGCTGAATGCAATCAAATCCTCACAGCAATGCTCCAAAATCGAGTAGAAAGTCATCTCTGGACAGTAGAGACAGTTACTCCAACAAAACTAGGATAAACTTTTTTAAAATGCCCTTGATTTCAGAAGAAACGATGTTTGAGCAGGCGTCCCAATACTTTTGTCCATGTATGGTATTTCTATAGAGAGTACATTTTCCCTGTCTCACACTTCATAGCGGTCAATTCTATATATTCAATAATATCTTTTCTACATTTCAATGTTATTAAAACTGCAGTTCACAAGTGACGGAAAGTCAAAGTCAAACCTATTCAGATTTGTGATGTGCTCTCTTAAACTGGGATTAAACTCAGTTCTGCACTGAGAGGTTTGTTTGCTTGTGACAGTCGAGTTTCTGTACAAAGCAAAACCAATAATAACTGGACTGAAGTAAGAGTTCTGTAGGTAATGTCCACGTCTGTTCATTTATCTTCTGTTTGTCTGTCTGCAGTTAGTTATAGTCCTTTCTGTGAAAGGAAATGCCCTTGTAAAACAAAAAAACAAAGCAAATTATAATATTTTTCTTTTTTATACACCCAATGATTGATGCTTCTGTTCCAATAATGAAGTCTTGTGCGTGCCTTGCAGGTACTAATGTCCTCAAAATGTACACAATAAAAGGTACCTTCATTTTGCAAGAAATTCTTTGGGTATTCATTTATTCATTGTTTTTTTTTGTATTTTAGTCACACTGACACTAGGAGCTCTAACATTGTTCTACAGCAGCTGCACTGATGAGGCTACCTGTAGAGTGGTGAAACTGATACTAGCGGAAGCCCTTAACTTTGGTCTACAATGACTTATTAACAATAATCTGCCAATTCCAATTATCTAAAAATGTCAGTAATCACTCAAATTAATCGCTAGATTATTTCTAAATCTACAGTTTGTTTGTGTACTTCTAGCGAAAGGTGAGGTTTATTTGTTTTGTTTGTCTCAAAAGTATTCTCCAACATCAAAATTCAAAGACATCAATTTGCTTCCTGTCTTTTTTGACTTGCCTTAATATTTCATGCCTACATAGCGGTAACATCATGGAAAAATAATACAGACTAATCACCTCTGTTGTCTTTATCCTGCCTTCCTGAAAGCAAAACACATCAACACTTTTGTTCACTCAAACTGAAGAAGTTTATTCAAATTAAACCATTAACAAATGAAGTTTTGATATTGAATAATCAACAGTGTTTTGACAGTGATGTTATTTATTTTTAAACTTTTTTTTTTTTTTAAATGTCAGGAACTGACAAATACCTAAAACCAACATTCACTATGAAAAAGTCATTGTTAAGTAATTAACAGTTATAATTTAGTAGTTTAATCAACAGTGAGGGTTAATCAGCACTCTTGAATCCGGACACAGATGAATGGCAGTGTGGTGGAACAGCTTGTGTTTATCCAACCAGCTGTAAAAGAGTGAAAAGAATTAGCACATGCAAAATATGCTAACAATAATAAATGTCAAGGGCAGTTTCTTCCAGCTCAGAACAATCTCTAAACTAAAACCATTTTTCAGAAATGGAAAAAGTGTTTTTATCACATCTAGACTGGATTACTGTAATGCACTGTATCTTGGAAATAATAAACCATCTCTTTTGCACTTAAGAGTTACTTCAAAGTACTTCAGCCAGATTATTAACTGGTACAAGAAATATACAGAGCACATCACTCCAATTTTGTCTTCCGTGAATTGGTTAACAGTGCATTATAGAATCCAGTATAAAATATCATTGAAGGTCTTTAAAGCCTTAAATGGACTTGCACCTGTATATATTGTGGACATGACTTGTGTGTATGTTCCCTCTAGATCTTTAAGGTCTTCGACCCAATCTTATCTGATTGCTCCAAGGTCTCGTGTTAAACAAAAAGGGAATCGTCCCTTTGTTGTCACTGCAGACTTTGGAATTCTCATTCAAATGACATTAGAAATGTCCATCTGTGACTATTTTTTTTTTATCATTTACCATTTGATAGCTGATAAACTGTAGAACTGTGGATTAAGGACAGTGTTAATGATAATGTATGTGCTATGTGTGAAGCTGGTGATTAGTGTGTGGACATTTTCCTTTGATTGTAAAGCTCTTTGGTTTTAAATGTGCTATATAAATACATGTTACTTACTTTCTATAACTTATAAACTTGTTACAGTTTTGCAATATTTTTCCTTGCTTTTTCATTTTAAAACTTTTTTACATAAAAGTTTATTTAATAATAATATGTACATCCAGTTATAATAAATATTATACTATGAATAATAGATCCAAAAAGGTTCTCAACAGGACTTTATCATTACACAATTTAAACATGCATTTATCAGGATAATATAATCATTACTGGTGTTAAACTGTGTTTAAAAAGTGATGATAACATTTTATGAGTGAATGCATGTACATATGATCTATAAATGAATGGTTCAATGGCTCGTTACTACTTATGTAGTAATGATTACACACATTTTTAAATGTTATTGTTTTTCAATACAGAAAAACCTAACTTGGGGTAACAAATTCTAAATGACATGTTTGATGGTCTTTAGTGTGATATTCATTGTTAATGTAACTGCGATGTGTTGTGTGGTCTCACCAGTGGCCTGCATGTAGCCGCAGGGGTTGCTGCTCACAGAGTTCTGCGTCTGCCAGTTAAAGTAGTAAAATCCTGCCCTGTCGATCCACAGCCATGTGCTCTGAACAGAACAAGCAGTGTTACACAAAAGCTGATTATACTATATATGTAAGAGCAGTTAAAGATTACATGTAAACATCTTCACCTGAAAGTTGTAGGCACCGATCCATAGAGATGTCTGCCCACCAATCTGAGCCAAATTCTGCAGGAACTGATACTCTTCCCGGCTCTTTACAGAAGCTAGACTACCCTGCTGATCAGCACAGTAGCTCTAGAGAAAGGGAGAGGGAGAGGGAGAGGGAGGGAGAGAGAGAGAAAGAGAGAGAGAGAGAGAGAGAGAGAGAGGGAGAGGGAGGGAGAGAGAGAGAAAGAGAGAGAGAGAGAGAGAGAGAGAGAGAGAGAGAGAGAGAGAGAGAGAGAGAGAGAGAGAGAGAGAGTATTCAATTAAGCCTCCCCCAAACCTCTTCATTTCTAACCATCTTAATGTAGCTACTCCACTTGGGCCCTTGGGTCTCTGCAGCACACCAACCAATCACAGAGGGTTTAGCAAACCATGTGTAAACAGACTGGCTTGAAATTCAAAATCATTTTTAACTTTTTAAAATGGGATGTATGAACCTTTTTCAGTTCAGTGACTCTTCACTGCTATTTGTTACCAGAGTAAGGTTAACCCTGTGTACATGACATGAGAAAGTTCTCTGTTTCTGGGTAGAATCGTGTATTCTGGATCAAATAATTACTTATCTAGAAGGAATTTCTTATGGTATCACTATAAAATATGATATATTTCCAATTACATATAACTTCTGAAGTTGTGGCCAGCAGCCAGAGTAGCTGCAAAACATGCCATTCCACTAAATGTCAGTACCGGTACTTGGATGGGAGACCTGCTAGAAATGGTGTTGGTGGACAACAAGAGGCACTATTCCTGGATCCCAAAGCCCCAGGGCAGTGAGGGGGACACAGTTCTGTATAAATGTCTCAGATGAGACTAAATGGTCCTCAGAAAAAAGCTCCTTGGTCATTTCCTCTAAAAGAGTAGAGGCTGTTACTTCAATGTCCTGCCCACTCCTAATCATCTCCATCTTCATAAACTGACTCAGTCTCTCCTCACCTCTCTAATAGCAAATGTGTGCTGAGAGTTTGTGTGCAGACCAGCTGCATGTAGATGCTGACTGTTAGTGGTGGTTGAGGTGACACTGTCCCAAATGCAAAATATGTGTTGGGTGTCTAGAAAAGTGCTGTAGAAATGAAAGTAAGTAAATAAATGTAGGTTAGATATAGGCCTAAAGCTGAACATTTGATGGTTCTTGTTTATTCAGGTTCCAGCTGTGTTGAACAGAAGCACAGGGATAACTATGGCAAGTTTAAAGATTGTATAAAGCTTCACTGTTACATCAGATACTCTGTGAACATATGTGTGCTGGGTTTGAATATGAAACTAACCAAAATGCAACAAAAAACTGAACCAGAATCCTGAAACTTCTAAGTTTACTTGAGTCTAATTACCTCAGCATTGAGCCAGGACATCCGAGTCTTCACTAGCAGAAAACAGCGAGAACCAAACGAGAACCAACCAGAAGGACACTGGACAAATGTAGCTGTACAAGACAGTAAGCACTTTGTTAAACATGAA
Source organism: Crenuchus spilurus (assembly GCA_036984385.1). Taxonomy (NCBI): domain Eukaryota; kingdom Metazoa; phylum Chordata; class Actinopteri; order Characiformes; family Crenuchidae; genus Crenuchus; species Crenuchus spilurus. The sequence continues at coordinate 57,938 of BRDA01009814.1, forward strand.
ACACTATTACCACTGAAACATTACAACCATTACAGTTTTTAGATTGGTATATTTAAGAGTTTTTAAATTTTTTATGATTTATTTTTACCTCCAACATCAGTGATGTCCTCATCTACAGACATAAATGCAGCTAGAATAAAAGGACAGAGACACAACAACAGCTCAGAGCTCTAGACGTCTATGCAATATTATAAAATGATTATGCATTCATATTAGTATACCAACCAGTGAAATCCAGAAACAAACCTGGCATAGCATTTTCTTGCACATCAAACACTGGCTCAGCAGCTCCCTCTACAGTAAGACAGAAAATACACTCACTAGTCACTTCATTAGGTACACATCAGTGAAGGAGGGGGGGGGGGCACAAATGGATTGAACATAAATTAAATTATTATGAATTATGAATAAATATTACTATGTTATTAATAATTATTAGGTGCTATTAATAATAACTATTGATAGTTATTATTAATAATATAATAAACTGTACATTAATATTAATTATTAATAACATATTTAAACATGATTAAATATTAATAAATTATAAAATTGAACATTTTCCATTTACACAAACTCTTTCAGTTCACTGTGTTTTCTAGTTCTTCAAGTTTTCTTGTTTTATATTGTTGCTTTTAAGTTCTGTAAAAAGTTTAAGTTCTGTCTACTGTTCCCTTTGTTGTTTGACTGGTAGCATAAAAAATTATCACCCAATTCTGTGTTTCGCCTTGTAGGTAGTTCCCTTCAACTCATTACCATCAATTTTACATTTAATTTTTAAATGTATGGTCAGTAGACCTCATTTACATAAAATTATACACAATTTTTAATAAAAAATAAATTAAATAAGCAGTTAACTTGGGTCAATTTGACACAAAGATCACAGAAGGCTTAACTATTAATATTTTGACATAATCAACTCATCCAAAGCTTCCAAACACAAACACAGACTCAAACTTCCAACATGTTAACAACTTACTGGGGAGGTGAACAGACACATTCTATTTGGTGTTCACATATTTCCAAAGTTGCTAAATTTTTCAAGCTAGCTAGCAAGACTACCTTGAAATGAGCTGTAACGTGCTAGCTAGCTAACCTAACTAGTCTAGCAATAGATGCCTCTACTCTCATGACACATTCAGTTTCACATTCACAGCTTCAGTCACATCCTGCTCTCAGAGCATGTTTTAGTCTTCTGCCTTTTATATAGAGCTACTTTTATTCTACTCTCATGGCACTACTCTGTTCCTAAAGCAGCTTGTGGTACGTTTAACTTTTATATTAGATTAAAACACATAAGAACTCAAAAACATTCTCAAAAGGCAAAGCCTTATAATAGTTCCACCCAAACTAAGCTGCTGTTAATGAATAGTTATACTCATGATGACTGAAGCCACCATGGCATTAGCTATGGCTGAAAACTGTTCCATGCTGGCATGTGAACACACAAAATTTGATATTCTATCATTAAACAATATGGGACAACCTTGATTCATGTAATGTGGGTCTAGGCAAAGCATTAACGTCATGAAGTTATTTCATAAAGTTCATTTGTAGTCCTAAACATATATTTAGGGTATTTTTTCTCACTTTTTGTCTCCAAACATGTTATTCCTCTCCTACAGCTTCAATTACACCTGCATACAAATAATTAGGCAAATTAGGCGATGATGTCATATATCGACTCCTAGCGACTTTTAATACAGCCAATAGCTACTTTCCTTACTGAGGAGTTGGCAACAGTGGTTTGGCGGTCTAGATGGAAACACTTCAGCTTGAACGGCCGTTTTTGCTTCGTCCTAGTGATTGACCCGTCTCCAATTAATAGAGCGTGTTTTTGGACGGTAAAAACTGCAGGGGACCAAAACTGCCTTTTGAAAAAGCACGGGGGGACATGTCCTCCACCCACTCTCGTGAATCAGACACAGTTGAGCTGCTGATGTTTTTACACACCTCAGTGTCACTGCTGGAGTGAAAATAGTGCACCAACCAGCCAACAGCATCACCAATGAAGGACTAGAGGACCAAAACACAAACTGAGCTACTGTCTCTGATTTCGGATCTACAAGATGGACCAACAAGGTAGGTCTAATAGAGTGGACAGTGAGTGTTTAAAATCTCCAGCAGCATGTACCTACTGTACTGCTTGAAGCACCTACATTACAAAGTGCAGAAACAAACCTGGTACAGCGTTTGGATGCTCATCATTGACTGACTCAACAGCTTTTTCTACAGTAAGACAGAGAATAAGTCAGTGTATTAGAAAGTATTGTCTGTTAAGGGCCACAACACAATTTTTTCATTCACTCCAGAATGTCTGAAACTGATGCTATGAATCTTTTTTTTGTGAAAGCTGAACTCTAAAGTCACTTGACTGTGAGGTTAGTTTTAAGCGATGCTGGTTGTGATGTTATAATAAATGTAAAGTACTACTCACCAGATGGAGCTCCATCACTAAAGCTGATACAAAATAGACACAGCAAAACAACCGCATTCATGATGGTGAAGATGATGATGACGACAGTCTGAGAAAGACAATCATTGTGGGGTGGGAAAGTTATTGCTATAAAATCTAAATTGAGGAGTAGATCACAATAACAATGACAACAAATCTGCCATAAAGGCTCTTTTCATTAGCAGTTAGTAAGTGAATGTGACTTTTTAAACATTACATTAGTTATTTAACATTCCTTAGCATGAAAAGTCTTGAAATAAACAATAAGTCAAATTAATGGAATAAAAAGTCAATACAAAAATGAAAAACAGTCTAAGACTCTTAATAAACATTAAAACACTTACCTGTGAGTTAAAGCTGTTGTCCTACAGATGTGTTGCTGACAGATTGTAGCATACAGACTTTTATACTCTTCAAACGACCACATTTATGATTTCCAGGAAACAAATATTTTTAAGTGGATCATTGTATTAGGCCGTGCCTCAGTTTTATCACTCATTTTCTGCCCGTAACCTGCTGTTGGATTACAACCATCATAAAAAAAGGAATTCTTTATAACTAAAACATAATTTATGTAATCAGTAATGAAAAAGGTGATGACATAATGATAGGAACTAATAAAATCTTCATCTATGAGACTAAGACCAAGACATCCATCCACTTCCTTATTACAGGAACTAAAAAAGTGAAAGGACATATACAGTGTTCATAGGATTTAATAGCATGGAATCACCTTTTTGGGTTCAAAACGTGGCTATTATAGCACAACTCCTGATGTAGGATCAGTTTTTATGCTTCTGATCTTCAGATCTAGCATGAATAATGACACAACTGGAATGAGTTTGCTCAGACACTGTGCCGTTTTAAACTCTTTATCCTTCGTTTCAGTCTTTAAAAACAGATTATTCAAGGTTTTTTTGTAGTAAAGGAATGGTACTATTGCATCTGTAGTGCAAAAAATGTGTTATGTTAATTCAAAAATGGTTAAACTGCCATATATTTTATATTTATTGCACATAAAGTGACACATTGTTTCAGTGTTAAAACTGCTTCATAGTAATTTACGCAAATGAAATATTCCAATCATTTGAAATTCTGGATTTCTGATTTTCATGAGCTTTAAGTCATACTGATAAACATTATAACAAAATTAATTCCATATAAATAAATTAAGATTAATTGCACATGTAATGAATATAAAATGTTTGACAGTTAAAATTTTTTCAACTAAATTAAGAACATCTCTGTCATTATATTATTATTTTTGATATACTATTAGATTAGATTAAATTCAACTTTTGCCAGTGTGATCTGTATTTAACCCATCCATGCAGTGAAACACACACACTAGGCTGTGAGAACATGTGCCCAAAGTGGTGGGCAGCCCTATCCTTGGCACAGTTGTGCGTCAATAATAATATACTGTTATACAGTTTACTGGAACTCTGGCTCATAGTAGACAAATAACATTTGACCTGTTTAAGCCAGTGTTAATAATTATATCTCAGAAAGCAGATAATATGCAATCAGAATGTTTAAAGTGATCTGTTATCTTTAGAGTTGATTGTTAATGACTGAAAGCAGATAATGTACAATCCGAATGTTTAAAGTGATCTGTTGTCTGTAGAGTTGATTGTTAATGACTGATCTGAATTACATTGTTTCCTGGTGAGGAGAATGATACTGATGGAAAAGTGTGGAACCACCACAATTACATCACCAGAATACTCTCAAGCCAGAAAGATAGAACCTAAAACTTAGCCACAAGCCTGGTTTCAAATGAAATGTCTCATTGTTATACACAATATAACTGTATGCCCACTATATATTGTTTGCTTATTGTTTGTAAATGTGTACATTACTTGTACTTTCTATACTTTTTATACAATAGTAGAGAGTGACAACAATGGCCAGAGACATATTGTAAACTTGGTAAATAAATCTGATTCTGATCTGGTATTCAAATTAATGGCATTAATATGTTCAAGCTTTAAAGTTCCATAAATAAGTGTGTGTTCTTCAGAAGAAGACTTTGCATAAAACCTAAACAAAAACATCTTGGCACGTAAATTCTACAACGTATATGATTTTAACATCAAGTGCTTAAACAGTAGGAGTAAAACTTTGTAAAATGGCTGTTCACATAGGGTAATTTTATTTTTATTCATTTTTTATTTATCTGAAATAATACTGAAGACATTAAAACTAAAATCATAAACCCAAATTTAAGCCAAAAATTGCTCAACAAATTCTAAATATAGTTGGTTTGAGAACCTTTAAAATATACCTGTCATTGTCTTAAACTGCACACTGTTAAGTGTAATATTAAATGTATATACTGCTCTCATGTGCATGTCATTAATCTGTCATACACTTACATTAAAATGTTAGTGTTCATTCTAATTCTATAATATTCTCAATTCTATTCTTATTTCTGTCTAATATATAGAAGTTTATGTGGAATTTATATATGCTACTGTAACTTTTATTTGGGATCAATAAAGTTTATCTGTTTGTCTGTCCTCATCTATCTATCAATCCGCCTGTCTATCCATCTGTCTGTCTGTATGTCTATCTATCTTTTTTTACTTTTTACTACGTTTAACTTTTTTTTTATTTTTTTTTCATTTTTTACACAAACATAGCCCAAGAATAAAAACTCTAAAATCCAGCAATTACTGTAATAATATTTCCTCTTTTTTCAACCTCTCATCCTTGGTTTTGTCTCAAGAAAATTACAAATTTAATCTGAACAAACCGTCCCAACTGGAGATTAGTACAAAGTGCTCATGCTTTTAGATTACAGCCATCATAAAACAATTTATTTACAGCTGTGGCACTGATACAGTTAGTGTTCATAAAAAGTGATGATGTGCAGACTGACATAATTGATGAGAAGTAACAAACTACATTTTCACCTGTGAGACACAAAGATAAACAACATATATGCTGTACATGGAGCATATAAGAGACCTGTTGATGTCTGATTATATACAGAATGAGTGACAATCTAAACAAGAAACTATAAACTATTATAGTGCTATTTTAAATATATCTGCCTGTTAAACTCTAATCATAATTCACAGCAGAAGTCACTATACACACTATATACATCTCCATCACACACACACACACACACACACACACACATATATATATATATACAGGGGTTAGACAATGAAACTGAAACAGCTGTCATTTTAGTGTGGGTGGTTTCATGGCTAAACTGGACCAGTCTGGTCGCCAATCTTCATTAATTGCACATTGCACCAGTAAGCACTGGTGTGAAAGGTTCAATTAGCAGGTAAGAGCACAGTTATACAGTATATTGCAATGCACACAACATTATGGGTGACATACCCGAGTTCAAAAGAGGACAGATTGTTGGTGCACGTCTTGCTGGTGCATCTGTGACCAAGACAGCAAGTCTTTGTGTGTAAATATTATTGAGCCTCTTTGCGGTGTTTTGGAGGAGCGAGTCAGGAAACGGTTTCCTCCACCAGCATCACATAGTGACCTGGCCACTATCCTGCAAGAAGAATGGCTTAAAATCCCTCTGACCACCGTGCAGGACTTGTATATGTCATTCCCAAGACGAATTGATGCTGTATTGGCCGCAAAAGGAGGCCCTACACCATACTAATAAATTATTGTGGTCTACAACCAGGTGTTTCAGTTTCATTGTCTAACCCCTGTGTGTATGTGTGTGTATATATATATATATATATATATATATATATAAAATAGACCCATCCCAAAAAATTTGAATATCATGGAAAAGTTTATTAATTTCCATAATACCATTCAAAAAGTTAAACTTTCATAGATTACAGACTCAGGGCCCAGAATTTAAACAATTTCAAGTATTTATTTGTTCACATAATTTGGGCTTCCAGCTCATAAAACCTATGAAAACAGGATTTCAAAAAATTAGAATACTGTGGAGAAATCAGCCCAAATTTTGCAGGGCATTAATGTTTTAAACTGAGTGTGACACACTAATCATATACTAAACTCAAAGCACCTGCACAGGTTTCTCCAGGTGTCAATAAATTGCTTCAGTTTGGTTCAGTTGTCTCAGTTCGGTTCAATATGGGGAAGACTGCAGACATAACAACTGGCCAGAAGACCATCATTGATACCCTCCATAGGATGGGGAAGCCACAAAAGTTCATAACTAAGGAGGCTAGCTGTTCACAGAGTGCTATGTCCAAGCATATCAATGGAAAGTCTAGTGGAAGGACAAAATGTGGCAGGAGAAGATGCACCAGCAAAAGAGATGACCATGGGTCAAGCGACTTCTGAACCTGAGCCAACGTAGGAACTCAACTGGGCCAAGGAGAAGAAGGGCTGGACCGTTGGCCAGTGATCCAAGGTCCTCTTTTCTGATGAAAATAAAGTGTGCCTTTTATTCGGGAATCAAGGTCCAATGATTTGGAGGAAGACGGATGAGGAACAGAACCGAAACTGCTTGAGGTCCAGTGTGAAATATCCACAGTCAGTGAAGATTTAGGGTGGAATGTCTGGTTCAGGTGTTAGTAAACTCTGCTTTCTTAAATTCAACGTCACCGCAACAGTCTACCAGAATGTTTTAGAGAACTTCATGATTCCTTCTGCTGAGGATCTGTATGGAGATGCAGATTTCATCTTCCAGCACCTGGCCCCTGCCCATGCCGCCAGAAGCACCAAAGCCTGGTTTGATGCCCATACCATCACAGTGCTTGACTGGTCAGCCAACTCGTCGGACCTAAACCCGATTGTGATTCTACGGGGTATTCTCAAGAGGAAAATGAGGGCCACCAGACCCAACAACAACAAAAAAGAGCTGACAGCAAGCATCAAGGAAATCTGTGCTTCCATAACTCCCAGTCAATGCCACAGGCTGATTGCCTCAGTGCCACGTTGCAGCCAACCAAATATTGAAGATTGACATATCATTTTGAAAGTACCATATTTTGATTGATTTGATGTGATCCTAATTTCTTTTTTTTCTGCAAAAACTGAGAAGTAGTTTGGGCTGATTTTTCCACAGTATTCTAATTTTTTGAAATCCTGCTTTTGTGGGCTTTATGAGCTGGAAGCCCAAATTATGTGAAAATAAACAAATAAATACTTGAAATTGTTTAAATGTGGGCCCTGAATCTATAATATATGAAAGTTTAACTTTTTGAATGGAATTATGGAAATTAATCAACTTTTCCAGGATATTCTAATTTTATGGAATGGGTCTGTGTGTGTGTGTGTGTGTGTGTGTGTGTGTCTGTATATATATATATATATATATATACACACACACAGTGGTAACCCTACTTATGAGCATCCCTACTAACGAGTATTCCAGGTAACGAGTCGAGATC
>BRDA01009815.1:7411-24349 GCA_036984385.1 Crenuchus spilurus
TCTCTGTCTCTCTCTTTCTCTCTGTCTCTCTCTCTCTCTCTCTCTCTGTCTCTCTCTGTTTATCTCTCTCTCTGTTTCTCTCACTCTCTGTCTGTGTGTGTGTGTGTGTGTGTCTCTTTCTTTCTCTCTCTGTCTCTCTCTGTCTCTGTCTCTCTCTCTCTCTCTGTCTCTCTCTCTGTTTCTCTCTCTCTTTCTGTTTCTCTCTCTGTCTGTTTCTCTCACTCTCTGTCTGTGTGTGTGTGTGTGTTTCTGTGTGTGTCTCTTTCTCTCTCTCTCTCTCTCTCTCTCTGTCTCTCTCTCTCTGTCTGTTTCTCTCTCTCTCTCTGTCTCACACACACACAGCTTTGCTCGACAAAACATCAGGCCCCCTTGAGTTCATATATGCTGAAATGTGGATGGGCCATGTGCCAGATTGCCTGGGTGTGTTCAACAATCTGGGCAGCAAATGGTCTATACGCTCCCAAAACTCATTACACACCAATCTTGGCCTTTGGATGTTCTCGTGGCCAGCCAAAAGCACCATGTGTGTCCTAGCTGGTTTTGGGGGCTTGTGTGCATGATGAAGACACTGGCTGGGTGAATGATTTGGTTAAACTGTTTCTGAATTTAAAAGGTCATATCCAGTGCAGACCTTAGTGCTCTTACCAGAGTAACATCTTACAATAATGTGATAATGTAATATTACAGTTTGCATTAATCACTGTAATCACTGGCTTAATAAAGTATTTATTGTATTACTCACTGCCTTTGAGATGAATTATGCATAACACATTAAACCCTACAGTATATACTTGTATAATTGTGCTTCTCTTTATGTGTTATTGCTCACACTGACTGTGATTTGAAGCATTTCATCAGGCTAATATGAAACTAATCAGGCTAATATGAAACATCCTGTGCTGAACCCTTGAGAGCACAAACCTCACGAAAACAGATCAGACTGTGTTTTCATTCAGAAACAGCACCATAAGCATTCATTATTCAAAAATACTTTATTTTGAGGCAGATTAAGCAATAGCCATGCATAGTTTTTATAGTATCGTGTATTTTATGATTGATTTCCTTCCTTTTATCTTCTACAACCTCAGAATGAGATTAAGTATTAAGTAATAAGTAATCCCATTACAATTTGTAATGGTTTACTTTTTTAAGCAACCGTTGTTACCTGAAGGTTGAAATATCCTTTGTTCCTACAGGTGTTGACCAATGAATTACTAACCATGGTGGTCCATTGTTCTGGAGGACACTTGGGCCTGTATGTTTAAGTAGAGAAAATCAGTGTGATGCTGAGACTCCAAATAAACATTAAGCAGCTGTTCTTGTCCACTCCCTCCTGTGTTGATGACAGGAGGGAGCGAAGCAGTCTAGTGCGTAGCAGTTTGAAGTTCCTCAATAAACATCATACGTAGAGACATTAGGAAGCAGTATTTCGGGCAGGGGGAGGAGGAGAGAGCTGGTCCGAGTTGTTAGGGAATGAGAGGTTGAAAAGGAAGCTGACTCACAAGGAAATGAGGCAGGGGGGGCCTTTGTGGTGTCTTTGAGTAACTGTGCACCTGAATCATTGATGTTGCATAAATGGTAACTTTAGAGAAGAGGGAAGATGATAGCATCTTGACTTGAAGAAATACTCTAATCTGTTACATGTGTTGTACCATCAGTTACTAACGATAGTGAGGAAGTCATTTCAGCATGTTTCCCTGAACTTTAATAAGAAATAAATACAACAGTATGTCATTCATCATTAATCCATTCCAGTGCCTGAGAATAACCAAAACAAATTATATTCATATTTCCCATTAAAATTACGCTCTAAACCCTCTAAAACTGAGCAAATACAAAAGACTAATGAAACACATAAATGAACATTTAACATCACTATTCTATGCATAACTCTGGAAAGGTATCCAGAGAGGTCTGTTTCTGGCACACTCAATAAACAAGCACAAAAAAACCACTAAATAAACTGTGGAAATGTTTTGGATGTGGACACGCCGATGAAAACGTACAAAAACTGGATGAATGAAAAGTAACTGGGACCAAATTTTATAATGATAACGATAACCGAATTGTATGATAATCAGGGTAAACGATAACCGGAGCTTCACTGTATTTAGAAAAACACCAAAACAGATTTCAATCAGATTTTGCCACAATTCACCAACTGTACCCACTGTCATAGCTACTGTGTCAAAAGGGTTCTTATAAAATAACACCTGAGTGCAGCGCTGATAGATAATAATGACTGTGATCTCTCTTTGTTTGTTCTGTGATGTTGTTCTCCTTTTTTCAGACTTTGATGAGCTGCTCAGTCCTTCATCTGGAGCATCAGAAGCCGACAATGTGTAGAGTTCCTCATCAGTTATGAACTAAAGTTCACACTCTGCTAGAAAAGCTGTGGTCGGGCTCTAAATATAATCACTACCTCTGAATCTAAACACCTCTAATGATTAAACACACTGAGCTTCTATATGTGTTTTATCTTCTATAACTTTATTCGTTTTGTGTCATTTTATTTCTCATCTGGTGTTGAACAGAGCATGATGGGTTCCCTCTTCTGAGCCTTGGTTCCTCTCAAGGTTGTTTCTCTTGCTCTTAGGGAGTTCTCAAATTCTTCAAACCCAGATTCTTTCTTTTTGTGTAAAGTTCATTTTCTGTAAAAGCTGCTTTATGTCAACACTAGATGTAAAAAGCACTGTACAAATACATTTAGATTTGATTTTCATTTGAGTATTTTTTTTTCTACTGAAAAAATTTATTATTAACATGATTCCATGAAATTTTTAATCTGGGTCACAAAATGAATAATCTTGCTTGCCCAAGTGGCCAGTGCAATTTTTTTATAACTGTCTATCTCAGTTATATAATATGGGTGCAATTGAAATAGTGTATACTGCATAGTACACAAGTATGTACTGTATACTGCCGACTAATTTAGTACAAAGTATATACTTTACACTGCATATTACACTAGAATATACAATATACTGCATACTTCTCTCCATACACTTGTATAATGTATTGTCTGTGTTAAGCTAGCAAAGCCAACATTAGAAAGTTCACTTAAATTAAATTAGCATTAGCCTTTTAGCTATCGGTTAGCATCAGCTATTTTGCTTTCAACTGTAAACAACTTGTCAAAAAAAAAGCAACATTCCACCAAGAATCCAGATTTTTTTTTTTTTTTACATATGTAGTATGTTGACCACGCTGTACCACAACCACCATAGATATGGTATATTTATATTTTGTCACTGGCAACCATCTGCATATGTCGGCAAACGGGAGCAATTCTTTTTGGTGACATACTGCATATTGCATACTATTTTGGGGTAAAATTTGCCAATTGCCTTTTCAAATAAAGTGAGAGTCACATTTCCTCTATACCCGCACACAGCATTAGTAACTGGATGGCGTTCCATTATGTTGGTTTCTGTATTGTCAGAGTAGACTTAAGTGCAAGCTAGATTAGTTACATGTATAGGATTCAAGGATTCAATGATTCAAGGAACTTTGTCATTTGCATCACATGTTGTACATGAGGTGGAACGAAATGACACTCCTAAGGCCCAGTCATACCCACCGCAGTAGTTAAATATAAATTTAAAAATATAGGTAAAAAATATAGACTATACAGATGTAATATAGACGGTATAGATGTAAATATAGACTACTAATGCAGAACAGTATTGACAAGAGTATAGATAAATGATCAGCTGTACATTATACAGAGTATTGAACACAGTATGGGGGGATTAGCAGCAAGATATCTGAACAAGAATTAGCAGCATCAGTTAAAGTGACCAACTGTAATAAAGTGTCAGTGCAGTTTGTGTGTGTTTTCCTAAGTGGAGTTTAAACAGTAAAACACTAACAAAAAACTTTAGCTTTAAGCACTATAAAATGTTTTATACAATGTCAGGTCAAGTTAAAGACTGGACTTGCACCATTCTTGTAAATAAATATCACTGAAAATCAGCAACCTTATCATTTACACAGTAACTATTCCAGTAAAAGCTTCTCATCATCAAGAATCAACAGAAGCAGTAGTACGCACAGGTGTTAGCAATTCCTCCATATTGCTTGCTAAAGATTAGCTGTGCTGGTTTCTGTGATGGCCTTTCTCTTCTTTTATACAAGTGCACATGTGCGCAACCAGCTAGCATGAAATTGCTCAGTTTATGCTACATTTTCAGGGGTTCAAACACACATTCCGAAAACTAAGAGTGACACTGAACAAACCTTAACCAAATAATGATTAAAAGCTGGAGTTAGAGGCTGCTGGCAGTTTTATAGCAGGAGCATGTTTGGAACCAAAGTGTGTTCTCATTTCTCCTTTTAACCCTTTCATTTCAGAGCTATACAGAGGAATTCATTCATAGCCACAGCATACTCAATACACTACATACACTAGTGCATCTCAAAAACATTTACACTGCCTGTCAAAAGTTTTAGAACACCCACATTTTTCCTGCTTTTTTTTAGCAGTTTAATGTCTCATTGACTCAAATAAAAGCACAGGAGTTAAATAAGAACTTGTGGAATCAGTTTATAGACAAAATGTGTCTAAACTTTGGACACAAAGCTGCACCTTTGTCAGATATAACAGCTGAACACACTCATGACATTCTTTCTACAACAGACATCAAACATTCTTCAGACAGTTCTTCACTAATCTGCTGCAGAACGTCACATAAATGTTGGCTCTTGTAGGTTTGCTTTGCTTTTCACTTCATCCCAGATCAGCTGGATGGGGTTTAAGTCTGGAGACTGTGACAACTCCATGTTTTCAAGCTGACCATCTTGTTGTTTTGTCCTGAGGTAGTTCTGACAGAGCTTGGACTTCTGTTTTGGGTCATTATCTTGCTGTAGGATGATCACCTGACCAATAAGGCGCAGACCAGAAACGTTCTGAAATTGTTCTAAAACGTACAGAAGGTAGTGTACAATATCAACATTAAAACAAACAAAAGCTTGAAATATGTCACTTTACATGCAATGAATATAAAATATGACAGTTTATCTTTTTAATTAAATTATGAACACAAACTTATATGACAATATTATAATTTTGGGAGATGCACTAGTATATATAATTTACAACTGTTAGGTGATAATCCAGGCCATGAGTTGTGGAATGGTTCACAACTTATCATTATCATTATACATCATCCATCGTGTCAGGTCTAAAATCAGGAAGAACATCAGACACTGGCCTCGTAAAGTGTTCACCTTGAATCCAGCCATAAACAATAAAGTGATGTCAAAGATGATCCAGAGCCAGGAAGGTCACAGTAAACAGGATATTGCTCACCAGCAAGCTGCATCCCATATCTAAAAGCAAACTCAAGCAAGTGTTTTAAATCAAGGCGACAGGCTACTACACTTTTACCAATACTCAATACTCATTTAAACATTTATGATCCTCTGGGGTCACATCAAGCTTCTCAAAATGCCAGCAACGGGTTTGATTTTGCAGTAAAAATTGAACACATCTGTCTGAAACCTCACTGTTCATCACCCAACCATGCACTCTGCCTGAAAACAAGCAAATGTAATGTTTTTGCACAGTCCAAACATTTTATTCAGGTTCTTTTGAACACAGCCAATTATTCACCCAAAATCTTTGCTGAAACAGGCCAACTACCTTTTTTATGAAAAACTGACCTCTCCATGTTCTACCCACAAATGCACTGCTTTGTTGCAAAAGATAATGAGCAACTATTGCAACTTTGTAAATAACAGAGTGTGCTATGAATAATAAACCTTTTATGCATTTTAATGATCACACTGTTAGAATGGATGAGGTGTTCAGATCAGTATTTTGTTATGTTGTCATGCTTATTGACAGAGTGATCAATCAGGGACATCATAACTCAAATTATTGCCATTTTAAGCCATTATACCTCTAAACAAAATGTAATACAACCCTCTCAATAGGTTAAATGCATTTCTGCTGACATTCTGTAAAGCTGGCTTTAAACAGTAACACACTCATGTAATTAGTTGCATGCTGTGAGTTGCATGCAGCATCATTTTCATGCAACTTGACAGTTAAGGAAGTTTTGTATTATGCAGTTCAAGTGCAATTTAACTTAACCAACTGTGTGAAACCAGCCTAAAACTTGTCCAGTCATGCAACATTGCAACAATCATGAGGAGACACACTGGCCTCTTTTTGGACAAAACTGTTTACAGACATCAGTTTCTGCATCAGCACATACCTGTCCACGTTCTCATGGACACACAAAAACACTTTCCATACAGCACATACACGCACTGAGAGCTGCCTGGGAACCCGAGATAAGAGGGGCATGCTGTGAGGAGGTGGGATGATGGGAAGAAGGTGGAGCTTTGAGGGGACAGGCTGCAGAACTAGCCAATCAGCTGTGAAAGATGCAATCCAGTCAGCATTTTGGACCTGGTTTAAGTAATGACTCTCACAGAGAAGCATTTAAGTGCTTCAAATAATGTTCTATTAATGCACTTAATGAATGTAATGACTAAGGTGAAATGGCACCTTCCTATTGTCTCCTTTTCTATGTCTCAGCCTGATATCCTGCTGTGGCTCCATTGCTGTACCGTGCAATAGTATGTAATGGCTTTTTGAGGTGAATTATACCTCCAACAATAGTGCTGATAAACTAAACAATTCCCATGCAATACTTAAAAAAAAACGCTCAGGGAGTATGGACGGAACACCCCTTTCATTTCCCTAACGAGGCCACAATAGGAAGAGAGGCAAGGCCTTCTCAGTATTGTGTTCTCTGTGTAGTTTACGGAGACATTGAAGCCCTAATGTGTACACAGGAGGCACAGCCAGGCTGACAAAGGGTTTCAGCAGCCAAGAGAATATATGTAGCCAACACTACATCACTTACAGAAAAGTAATGAGCCAAAGTAAGGAAAATCTTACAGCACCAATGCAAATATTCTAACGTGTGGTGAGGGTGTTCTTTGGGACCCAATTTTCCACATAGTAGCTTGATAGATTAGAAGGAACTAAAGTGAAAAAAAATCTCCTTACCTTAAATATAACTGCTCAGCCAACAGATTTTTTTGATGGTTAGTCTTGGATCTACAGTTATAATGCACCTAAAAAGTAATGGAAACTTTGTCAGTTAGCATTAGCATACTCTTATGATGTTCAGTGCATTGATATATTTCAAAACAGATAAAAGTATCACCAAAACAATAATAGTAACTATACTGAAGTCTAACAAAAAGTGAACAAAATAAAGTCAAATGTAAGCAGAGTTTGTACAAACATTACAAATTACTCTACAGGTGGAGATAATTGTAACAGATGGGCTAGTTGTAATAGTTACTAAAAATTTGGTGAATTAATACAAATCCAGTTAGAACAATAGAGTTCCTCATTGGAAATTCATTGGCGTCACCATTGGTTCCACACTTACATTCATTACTCCTCACTTTTAAACCTTAGTGATGAATGACTCAGCTAGTTTACATTGATTCCAAGTAGCTACTGGATAATAATACTTGCAGTATTAGAAAGAAAAATACTGGACCATTATTCGGGCAGTATTTTTACTGAAACCCTAAAGTACATTTTCCAAACCTTTAGTTAGAGAAAGTAATTGCATTGAATTTATTTTAAGTTGTACTGACACCACTCACCCTGCCCTGGCTTTAGTCTATTATATGTACTCTCAATGTACACTCCACATGCCATTAAATGTGAGCATTCAAGTTGATTAGTACAATGAACTGCAGTCAGGTTGAGACCCCAATGAGGACAATGAGCATGCAGATGAGCTTCCCTGCAGCAGTTTCTGACAGTTTGTGCAGAAATTATTTGGTTATGCAAACCAATGGTTGTAACAACTGTCCAGGTGGCTGGTCTCAGATTATCTTCGAGGTGAAGATGCTGGAAGAGGAGGTCCTGGGCTGGTGTGGTTACACGTGGTCTGTGGTTGTGAGGCCAGTTGGATGTACTGCCAAATTTTCTGAAACTCCTTTGGAGATGTCTTATTGTAGAGAAATTAACATTCAATTCACAGGCAACAGCTCTAGCGGACATTCCTGCAGTCAGAATGCCAATTGCACACTCCCTGAAAACTTATGACATTATATGATGAAACTGCACATTTTATAGTGGCCTTTTATTGTGGCCAGCCTACAGCACACCTATGAAATAATGTCTAATCAGCATCTTGATATCCCACACCTGTGAGGTGGATGGATTATATCGGCAAAGGAGAAGTGCTCACTAACACAGATTTAGGCACATTTGTGAACAATATTTGAGAGAAAAAGGTTGTTTGTGTGCATAGAAAAGGTATTTGATCTTTGAGTTCAACTCATAAAAATGGGAGCAAAAACATAAGCTTTGAGTTTATATTTTTGTTGATGTGTAGAAAGTATATTAAGGAGATTAGTTAACACTACCTTACAACTAACCCCACCATGTGGAGGCTGCACTTTAGCCCGACTAGCTCTCATAGTGAGCTATTTATCTGGTTTAACATGATGCTATATTACAGTTGCCAGTGGGAATTCTGGATATCTACAACTCAATGATGTAAACTTTATGTGAATGTTAACTTTATAGTCTTATCCATAATTTTATGGATAGGACACTATCTGTCCTATCAAGTATAGATGATACTGCTATGGGAATATAAGATGACCAAATATATTCTAACATTACTTCATAGCTCCAGTCCAAAGATGACCAGAACCACAACAACAAAAATTAGGTACCAAAGATGTTTTGATGGTTGGTTACATTTATGATGAAGCGGGGAACAAATGAGTAAGGTTGATTTCTTGCTGAACTATACCTTTAAGAGAGATGTTGGGGCAATTATTCTCACAAGCAGGTGCACCTTTGACAAGAGATATAAAAAAACACCTGTCAGTATCTCCCACAATAGACACTCAGACACATAACCACAGGCCATTTGCTTTATTTCAGCCCACTATTGTTGCTACAGTCTAAGTGAGTGACATGCGTGTATGATTGAATATGAGCTGCTGAGATTTCCTGTGGTTAGTCACTCTGGGAACCTCTCACACAGTCCCCACCACCACCACACACAAGCCCAGCCTATCATCACCAACACACCCCACCCCACTCCACCACCACTTCCTTTCAAATTTCCTCGCCTTCATCTCTTATACAGTATGAATCATGATGGCGAGAAATGTTGAGTTGATGTCTAAAATAAGATCTGATTCTACCTTTTTTTTTACTGAATGAGGTCATTCTGCTCTGCTTTGGTCTTCGAAATGACTTGGTAAAGTTCCAATCCAATGTTTCCTATCCAGGGGATTATCAGAGTGCTGTTCTCCAAGACAAAATATCACAAAACATCGGTGCAACATCATAAACTAGTTCAAAGAATAAGCTGAAATGTTCTTGCAGCAGCATTGCGAAATTCCCAAACATTAACAATGTTGGTGTGCGTGTTCTTTGGGATCCCATTACTGTTAACGTTGAGAAGAGTAATAGAAGGCACTAAAGTGATAGTTTGTCCAAAAAATTTACACAGTTTTCTATGCACCCTAAATACACTGTAACTGATCAGCAAAAGCACTCTTTTTGGTTCAATGTTTAATTTTTTTTTATTTTTTAATTTCTTTACATTTTTTGTAATTAATAAAATATTTAATCTCAAATTTAAGTAAATTACTATTCAAACAGTGTCAGCATTAAAACAGCTTGAAATATGTTACTGTATGGGCAGTAAACAAAATATATGACAAAACATAATATAACAATAAAAACAAAATATATTTTCCTTTTTCAATTAAATTATGAACTTTTTTCACAATATTAAAATTTTTGGAGCTGCATTAGTATGTGAGGATCATTGTAACAGATGGATTTGCTACAGTTAACCTCACCTATTTGTTACAGTGTGTTACAGTTTGTCTAACCACAAACATGCCCCAAATCCTTTAACCTCTCTGACACTAAAAAGAGCTCCTCACATAATTATTAACCCAAGGAATGCATAAGTCGTGCTCAAAATTTAATGTGCTTGAAGATATGTGGAAGATCAAACCACAAAAGTTGAAAATCCCTCATGATGGAAAGCAATAGGGCCTTGTAAACATTCACTCCACTGATTAAATGGTTGAACTGAGAATTTTGATTAATTGCAAACAGCTGGGACTTCTCAGCTGCTCAAATATGGATGAGACACTGAGAAATGATGCAAAACCCCACAGTCACTAATGATCACCTACCAACAGCTGAGAGACACAGACATTTGAAGAGAGTAGTAGTTTTTGTATCATCATCCTTGTTAATCAGTTACAGTCTTACTGTGTACAGGGGGGGGGGGTGAATTCAGGAACATGACTAATCGTACTGGCCAGTCACAGAAAACCATGAGACTATAAATCTTGTAAAGCTTGTTTTATGTTTTAATGCTTGTTAATGCTACAGATTCCATGTGTAGACAGTAGGACTGGAAGTCGCGGCGAACATGTGCAAAGAATTTGGCCACAAGCCTCCGGGGCAAATAAGCATCAGCAATTTCATCCCAATTTTTCTTGAGAAATTGACACAGATGTCCAAGCCTTAGGAGACAAAATAAACGGTCATGGGGGTAGTTAATTGTCATTTTGAAAGGCATACAAAACCCCACTTAAGAAACATCTGCTGTGCTGAGAGGAAAAGATGTGAATTTATGTATCGATAAATAAAGCGCAACACGAACGACTTACCTAACTCGTTTCTCCTCCTGCCCTGGTCATTAGATGTAAACACAAGACATGCGCTTGATTGTTTGTACCTCATTCTGAAATGTACCCCATATAAACATTTACACTTCAAACATACATCAATGTGCCCCTATCAGAGATGATGAACGGAAATTCCAGGCAAAGAGATGACCAGCCAGGAGATAACTTATCATTCTGGGATGCATTAAGCATGTCTGGAGGTGAAGAGTTTTCTGTAAAATCTGACAGCGTTGCAGACTGTATCTCTGAGCCCCTTTACATAGATGTGCACTGACTTGCCTTAAAACATGCAGAGACTAAACAAATTTGCCTTCAATGACAGACGGCTCTGTTGTTTACCTGTTTGTTGTGTTTATAAATCTCAAAACATTTGCCACGAAGCAGAATAAAGAGTAAAACTGAAACAGAACAGATAATAAAAAAACAAACCTTACTGAAAATGAAAGTATAAAAAAGGGTTATTGGTGTGATGACTCTCTCTGTTTTGTATGAAGTATAACATTTCATGTACTGTAAGAGGTTTAGATGACCTACTTGGAACTTGTATGTATGTATGTATAGTAAAAACATTCAGAGGCCGTATTTGGATTGGATTAAATGTACATGGAGTAATTTCTTTTTTTTACAGGAGCTCCACTGTAATTTTATTTATGTCCAAATCCACCATGTCTGTGTTTTTCCCCCTCAGGCTAAATTGCCTCCTGTTTTTAGCCAACAAGGAGCTCATCTGATCACTTTAGTGCTGTTTACAGTGATTTTCCAGTCAGATGTTGTCTCATGTTGGATTCACCAAAAACCTTCACCAATGCAACCCCCGGAAACTCACTCCTGTAGTCATTTTAATGCAGGAGTTTCATCAATGAAGAGATATGTAAAGGTTTTTATTACAGACATCACTCATAAAATAATCCAATCCTAGTGGTGCTATAGAGTGGACATACTTGGTGCTTACATGTTTTGCAGAAATTGTTTAAAGCAATATAATATTTTGTAACAAAAAGTTGGGATGTTGTGTAAAATGTACGTAAATGTACAATGGTTCTTCAAAGTTTGTGAACCCTTTAGAATTTTCTATATTTCTGCATAAATATGACCTAAAACATCATCAGATCAGAAGTTCTAAAAGTACATAAAGAAAACCCAGGTAAACAAATGAGAAAATTATTATATTGGTCATTTTTTTATTGAGGAAAATGATCCAATATGACATATTTGTGAGAGCAAACATTTGTGAACCTCTAGCATTAGCAGTTAATTTGAAGGTGAAATTAGAGCCAGGTGTTTTCAATTAAAGAGATGACAATCAGGTGTGAGTGGGCATCCTGTTTTATTTAAAGAACAGGGATCTATCAATGTCTGCACTTTGATAACTAAACTAAACATGTTTGTGGAAGTGTGTCATGGCATGAACAAAAGAGATTTCTGAGGATCTCAGAAAAAGTTGTTGATGCTCATCAGACTGGAAAAGGTCACAAAACCAGACAGATTGTGTACAAATGGAGCTAATTCACGACCATTGTTACCTCCTCAGGAGTGTCGACCAACAAAGATCACTCCAAGAGCAAGGCGTGTAATAGTCAGCGTATAGGACCCCATAATCACAAAGGACCCCAGTGTAACTTCTAAGCAACTGAAGGCCTCTCTCACACTCACTAATGTTAATGTTCATGAGTCCACCATCAGGAGAACACTGAACCACAATAGTGTGCATGACAGGGTTGTAAGGAGAAAGCTTAAAAGAACATTACTGCTCATGTGCAGTTTGCTAAAGATCACGTAGACAAGCAAGAAGACTATTGGAAAAATATTTTGTGGATGGCTGAGACCAAAATACTACTTTTTGGTTTAAATGAAAAGCGTTATGTTTGGAGAAAGGAAAACACTGCATTCCAGCCTAAGAACCTTATCTCGTCTGTGAAACATGGTGGTGGTAGTATCATGGTTTGGGACAGGGGTGACAAAAGGCAAGAAACAAAGTGGTATCAATAAAAAAAAACAGCTGGAGGAACAATTTGCAACTAAGTCACATGACTGTCTTTCTAAAATGCTTTTTATACCCAGAGTCTCTCAGAAGCACAAATGGGCAGAAATTTGCCAATTTGCAAAAAACTGTATAAAAATTGTCAAACAATTTAATTAATATGTTCCTCAATGTAAAATTGTGAAGACTTAGAATATCCCACAATCTACAGTAAATAACATCATCAACATATTCAGGGAATCTGGAGAAATCCCTGTGTATAAGGGACAATCTATATTGGATGCTTGTGATTTTCAGAGGGCATTTCTTTAAAAACAAGCATGATTATCTATTGGAAATTGATGCATGGGCTCAGGAAAATTTTCAGAAATCATTCTGTGAACACAGTTTGTCTTGTGATCCATAAATGCAAGTTATGATGCAAAGAAGAATCCATATGTCAGCACAATCCAGAAACGCCATCGTCATCTCTGGGCCAAAGCTTGGTTTAAATGGACTCAGGCAAAATCAGAATCAAAATTTGAATTCATTTTTTGTAAAGCACAGAGTCCTACAGACTCAAGAAGACAAGGTTATCAGCACACAGTTCAAAAGCCTGCACCTCTGATGGTATGGGGTTGCATTAATGCCAGCTTACATATCTGGAAAAGCACAATCAATGCTAAACAGTATATAGAGGTTTTAGAACAACATATACTCCCATTCAGACAACATCTAGTTCAATGAAGGCCTTGTAAGACAATGCTAAACCACATACTGCATCCATCACAACAGCATGGCTTTGCAGAAGAAGAGTCAGGGTGCTGAACTGGCCTGCCTGCTGTGCAGATCAACAAATTCTTAATTATATAGTTAATTTTTTGTTTGTTTGTTAAAAAGTCATATGAATCACGTTCTACCTCTGATATGTGTTCAATGTTCTACTGTGAATAAAATATGGATCTATGAGATTTGCACATCATTGCCTTGTGTTATATTTACATTTAGTTTAATTTTACACAGCACCCCAACATTTGCCCAACAAGTGAATGAAGGTATCATATGAATGGAAAATTGCAACAGCTCGGGGACATTTTTGCAATTGTTTATACCATCTGTGAGACTCTACAAAACAATGTCTTAACTAACTTTTAAAGTTATAAAAAAATGTTAATGATGTTGCTTGTTAACTGTGCTCTCAATTCAGTGTTAGTTTACTTTTCAATTAAGTTTTTAAGTGTCCAATCTTATTCAGAAAGGGTCAGTGTGGCTATTGGCATTCATTCCAAACAAGGTAGAAACACCTGATTAATTTTATTAGTTGGCCACAGTCTTCAAATATCTGATGATGTGTGCTCCTTATTTACTGGAACAAATAGCCAAAATCAAGGAAATGAAAAGAGTTTATCCTGCTTTTGTTCAAGTATATGTCTCTGCTGTTCAGGGAAGACATTCTACAAAATTTTGGAGTTAATGAGGTGAGGATGTTGGATGATCATCACCCCAGCTTATCCCCAACTCAACAACTCATCCCAAAAGTACTGGATGGAGCTTCATCATTCCAGAGAAGACAGCTCCACAATGCTGCGGGACTTTATACCCCTCTAGCCCTCACCTGGCATTAGACGCGGTGCCAATAGGTTCATGTTTATCTGCCCCAAAGAGTCCAATTCTATTGACAGTACTTCTCTACAGGGACTAGAGAAGCTGTATGTGTATATCCAGTGGGCACATCTTAAAATAGCTGAATGCATTCATTAGCAAAGGGGTCCACAAGCATTTGGACATATAATGTAAGTCCCAAGACCCTTTCATCACCTATATGTGAGTACATGTTGAATATCTGCCCATAAATATCCTTCAGGCCTCTTTCTATGTGTCACTCAACTGTATTCTATATGATGGCAAAGCAAACCCTGAAGAGCACAGATTAGAAATACACTCAACAAGATTAATGACGTTCCACAGTCAGACAAATGTGTTGTCCCTCTTACTTATCATGACTGACTATTTTATTTTTCAGGCTGCATTCCAACGTTTTTTCTTTCATTTTTCCATTTCTGCTGAACCTCTTTTTCCCAAACACACTAAAGAACAAAAACTGTAAAACTGCAAAGCCGAGCCAGAGAGGAATGGCTGAACAGAATGGTTTCTCTGTAAACACACAGGACGGCCTTGTGATTTGAACTGTTGGTGGAGCAGCGCTTCTCTGTTTTTATATCAACAACATGCTTCAGGCAACAACAATGTTTCTAAACACCACCGCCTTTGGGATATGGTGCAATGTGATGGACATATTTGTTATACTAACATACTTGTGTCTTCTATTTCATGACTGTTAGTATTAAGCAGTGACCCAAGACACAGCCGACCATGGCAAGCCAGTATTGGAAGTCATGCCATTCCTAGATAAGTTGAATTCACGTCAGCGTAAACTATAAGGTTGTCCGTTTGGCCTTCTGTCAAACACATTCGCCCATCAAGAGCAAGCGGCCTGACGTTCTGTCAGAGTATTTCATTAAGAGCAGGAAATGTCTCATCTAAAGTATATAACCATTTCAGAGTGAGGGATAACATCAGTAATCAAAGCCTGTTCTCTCCAGCACTTTTGAGTGGGACCTTGTTAGGTGGTTTATTGGGGAATAAAACACTGTTCTCAATGTTTCAACTTTACAATCATTTTTCTTTTTAATATTGCTCTAGATGTGTGGGTGGTCATGTTTTCTTTGCATGCGATACCAGGGACTGTCTGTTTAAAATGCAGAACAGGCTGATAAATGTACAATAGCACAAAATAGCTATTTAAATGTACAAATACTTCTCTACTATACTTAAGTAGAAATTCTGGTTATCTATATTTTACTGGAGTAATTATTTTAGGGCGACTTTTTACTTCTACTTACTTACATTTTCATGCAATTATCAGTACTTTACTTTTGTTCACGGTTTGTCATCATTCAAAAACATCCTGTCCAGATAAACTGAGCCATCCAGAAAGGGTGAATTTGATTGTGGTTGGATGATGAGTATAAACATTTACCATTCTGATACCCTATTGGTTTAGCGATCCATCACACCTGCACGTCACGTGTCTCGTCACTCTCCAGTAAGCTCAGTACTACACATATATGGTCCACTAATATATTTGAAATGACTGTAGTGGCTGATTAAGGGTCTTTCCCCCAACGCAGTGCTATAAGGCAGCACTTGAAGTTTCTAACTCATGCCTGCGGATCCAAAATCCTCCAAAAGCAACAGAAAGAGATGAGGTGTAGTCCTCAGACAAGTTTATTCTGTCTTGTTTTTCACAAAGATCAGTTTGTATTGTTTTTACCAGGATAACAAAAAAAGGAATAAATAAAAAATGTTGCTTAGCAAAACAGGCTACGCTAAGAAAACAGCCCTGATCTCCTCAGTAATGGAGCACAGAGTAAGTTTGCAATCAGGGAAAGCAATCTATTGCCAGAAAAATAAAGAATTTACTCTAAATAGTAAAACAATGCTCCTAAATAACCTAGACAAACATAAAACACAAAATAGTAATATAATTGCTATACATATACATACATATACACATTACATTACATTAATAAAATGTATTTCATTTAAAGGGCATATATGCAGCTGAAACAGAAGCCAGTACATCCCTAAAATGTCAACATCAACATTTTAATATAACATTATAGTCATTACGGCTTTTAGACAAAATGTATTTTGGGGGTGGAGGGTGGGGTAGTGCACTACATGCCCCTGTGACACAGCCTAAGTTTAGGCATTTGTTTTCCTCACATAACTTTTACTT
Organism: Crenuchus spilurus; assembly: GCA_036984385.1. Taxonomy (NCBI): domain Eukaryota; kingdom Metazoa; phylum Chordata; class Actinopteri; order Characiformes; family Crenuchidae; genus Crenuchus; species Crenuchus spilurus. The sequence continues at coordinate 23,890 of BRDA01009815.1, forward strand.
TTATACTTTAAGTAGTTTTGAAACCAGAACTTTTGTACTTTTACTTGAGTAAAAAGCTTAAGATGATACTTCAACTTCTATAAAAGTGTTTTTAGACACTAGTATCTATACTTCTACCCGAGTCATGAATGTCAATACTTTTGACACCTTTGTAAATGATACACATTCTACATTTGACTTTATTTGGTTAGACAGACAGACAGATAGATAAATAGATAGATAGACAGATAAATAGATATAGATATTGATAGATCACTGTTTACTGAACACTACCTCTACCTCACTACCTGTATTGTCTATGATCTATTTATTGTATTGTTTATTCCTTGTCTGTTGTTTATTGCACACATGTTTATGCATCAAAGAAGTAGGCTAAATGTGTTTTGTTATACTGCACCCCACCCCGTCCCTGTAAAGCCAAGCATGATATTTAACTCCATAAACCAAATGTGCAACAGTA
>BRDA01009815.1:24449-48056 GCA_036984385.1 Crenuchus spilurus
GAGAGAGCGAGAGAGAGAGAGAGAGAGAGAGTGAGCGAGCGAGAGAGAGAGAGAGAGAGTGAGCGAGAGAGTGAGCGAGAGAGAGAAAGAGAGAGACTGGTTTGTTGACACTAACATTGTTTTCATTGTACATCTAAGGTCTTAGTTCTGGGTTCTATGGTATGGGTCTTGGAGTGCTTCACCAGAGAACAAGCTGACAGACACTCGAGTTGGAGGATATTCTGATGTGGAAGAAACTGTCAGCTCAGTGGAAGCTGAACCCCATCTGCGTGAGCATGCGTTCAGCTCTTTGCATTGGCCTCCTCTTGTCTAGCATTCAGTTCATCAGCAGCTGTGTCTGAGAAAGCAGCACTCGTGGAACTGTTGACACGCTCTCCCCACATTTTCTAATGGCCACATCCTCCACACCCTGTGTCCCCTACACACACACTCACACACGCACACACAAACTTCCTAGCAATCAGAGGCTGAGAATAGGAAGAAGGGAGAGGAAGCGGCTGTGCATTCACAGGCTGGGAACAAGGGGTGAAGGGGGGAGAAGGGGGGAAAAAAACGGAACCTGGAATTTGCAAAGGAAAAAACAACAGGCTTCCAAAAATACCTCTGACCCATCCCCGCAGCAGATAAACAGAAATATTATTCCTCTGTTGCTCAGGCCATCATCTTCCGCTCCTGCTTCCAATGTACCCCCTCCACCAACCAGGAAACTGAGAGGTGACTGCTGATTAGGAATCTTGTAGGCTTCCCATGTAATGACAACCTGAAACTCAATCAGCATGAGAAGAGGGCTGTCTACTATGGCAATGAGCCTTGGACCGTTGTTCCGTGCAGCTCTTGAGTGTTTTATCCTGTCCCTTCCTATCCACCTCTTCAGTTTACATAATGGCTTCCTATATACCAATGTGAGACAGCTGTGTTCAGCCATGGTCACGCAATTGATTGGATGGCACTGAAATCTGTGGCCTTTATCAGCTCTTGGGCTCTGATGGCTGTTCTGGGTCACTTGGGCCTTGTGGATCAGTATTAGCAGAGTGCAGTTGCATGGTGCCAACAGGTTTTATGTTTATCCAGAGAGTCCTATTGTATTGGCAGTTCTTCTCTACAGGGACTAGACAAGCGGCATGTGCACATTTGTGCAATCCAAATTAGCTGAATGCATTCATTAGAAGGGGTGTCCACAAACATTTGGACATTGAGTGTATATCATGAAACCCTCATCTTTCGTTTTTTAAATTATTATTACTTCTCACTCACAGCACAATGAAACAAGAAGGAAATTCTGCTGAAAGTATGAATTCTAAACCTTCAATGGATAACACACTTGTGTTTGTTAGTAAAACATGAGATTACGATTTGTTCAAGGTTAATATCTTAATTAATAAAGTTATAGCTGTGCTTATAATCTTGTTATGCAACAGAGCTGCACAAGGCATCGATATGCATTTTCAATGCTATGTGGATCCTGTAACATTCATTGTTTTCAATACTGTATATAGCTTGAGGAGCTGCTCTGTTCTGGATAAGTGAATCAAATTGTGCAATGCTAATTTGACTCAGATGGGCGACACTCGCAAGCCAGTTGGCTCAAGCAGTAAGAAGGCAGTAACCTAGCTAGCATAGCTATGCCTAAAATGAAAGATGTTCTCATGTACACAGCTTGTGGGAAAATGGGACTTAAGCAGTGAAATATGGGCATATTCTGTCTACATCACTGATGAAGATGCAGCCAATAGACACAACAAAACAAGCATGGAAAGGGTGTTATAAGTCCTTCCACTGCAAAACAGGCAACCAGTAACTTGACCAACATGCATAAACAGCTAAAGGCTAGTAAAGTTAAAGGCTACACTGAAGAGCTTTCTTAAGTGATTAGTGAAATGTTCTGCTGAGAATTGCATTTCCATTGCAAAACAGATTGTCTAGCATATAATTGTCCTTGTCATGTTCCATGTTAAGAGTTTAGAAAGCACTATTTGGTATAATAATAATAATAATAATAATAATAATAATAATAATAATAATAATAATAATAATAAATAATAATAATAATAATAATAATAATAATAAATTTTATTTATAACACACTTTACATTTTTGGAAATGTCAAAGTGCTACAAATTAAAAGCATGAGATTAAAATAAAATTACAACATTAAAAAATAACCCAAATTTGCCATCCTGTCCACCAGTCTTTCATATCACTGTTGACTTTATATCATGAAGCAACTTGGCTTAGTTTGACGACTTGGCTTTGGCTTCATCGCATTCCAATAGTTTTAACATCATGTAACATCAAAACAATTGAAGGTGAAATATAGGTGAAGGAAGGTCATGTCAACATTTTTAGGCTAATATCTATTGCAAAAGAGTTGAAAACTGACAAACAGAATGAAAATATAATGTAAAAATACAGTATAACAATGTAGTTACGTTTTAATAATACAGCAAAACAATAATAACTCATACATCTAAGGTCAGTGGAGAGTTGAGGTTGTGTAAGCTGGGCCACACACTTTGCCCAACACCCTGCCACTCTGACCGGTAATGGCCGACTCGTTGTGCTGAGTAATTGGGGGTCAGTGACCTGAGGTCACTTCCTCTGACCTCGGCTTCCTAAGTGATTCAATTTTCTGCTCATTGGTCCAGCAATTAGCATTCTCTGAAAGAAAACCTCTTTCTAATCGCTTCTTAATTGTGATAACTTGATTTTTGTCCATTGGGAAAAATGTGATTCTGAAGACAAAAGTTAACATGAGGTGCTTAGTCACGTATATCCAACTCAATGCAGCATTGTCACAGTGAGGAAGAGGATGTTCCTAATAAGGCACCGTGTGAACTCCATCAATGAGTCATAAATTCTAAAATAAGTGAACGATGGTGAAATGTATCAGACTAGATCTCAGTCACTATATCTGCTCACTGAGAGCAATATCATCATCATGAGCCACACAGAAGTCCCTGGTATGTCATTGTGACATAAAATTGCAGTTAAATTGGAAGGTCTATTATTAGAGCCCTTTTATAGCATCTGTGGACAACCTTGACACTGTTAACATTACACAGACTGACTCAGAACCCTTTTATTTATGCAAGATCTGCTAGTCTGGTGACACCTGTGGTCAGCAGATTTTTGTGCTTTTTCCTGTACAAACAAACTTGACTCGTCCCGTGAAGGGCTTGATGATCATTAGATGTTGAGCTAAAGTGATTTAGATGAAACACAAACCCTAAAGTAAAAACCCTAGATGTGAAAATTATGTGCACACACACAAAACAGCACAGTTCCATAAAAATAGAACACTGTGAAAAAGTTCATTGTTCATAATTTAATACAAAAACGTTAATTGTTATGTTTTGTATTCATTAAATACAAAGTGAGATATCAGGCTCACAGCTCGTGAAAATCAAAAATCCAGAATCACAGATTATTAGAATATGTCATTTGAAGTGAAATTACTATTCAAATAGTTGTTAAAGTACATGAAATCTGTGACTTTCTGCATAATTAGTATAAAACATGAACTTTTTGCACAATATTATCATTTTTGGGGATGCATTAGTATTTTAAAAATGCCTCTGATTCACAAGAGCAATTTATCTTGATGCAGTTTGTGTTTGTCTCTCTAATGCATGATTCTACAGGTTGCTCTGATTAGTGTATAAAAGTGAACTTTATGATGTTTTAAAAGTAATGTTGCATGAGAGACTTTTAGCTTTGCTTCACTACGACAATAAAAAATCCTTGTATTTTTATGCCGGAGGTGGTAGAATCACCTAACCCAGTACTCTACAACAGAACTTATCACTACATGCAGCATTTATACAATAGAATGGACGTTTGTTAGACTATTCTGTTTTTTCTTTATCTTTTTTTTTTTTTTGGGGGGGGGGTTGGGGGGTCATAATGAAATTAAGGAATACGTATCTAATCGTGAAGAGCCAATGATGATCTAAGAATGCATAAGAGCATATGTTGACAACTGCACCCCCACACACACACACACTTTTGGTTTGTTACTTATTTACGCAAGTAACGCTCAAATACTGTATTTGTATTATCTGTGTCAGTGCTGTTACAACAATGCTCCTGTGTTAAAGGATGATGTAAATGACAAAAACTAATTAGGAACTAAATAAAAAGTTTAAATAAGTCAAAAAGTTTGTCATTCAAGCCTGTTATTGGCCAAAATACACGTCAAACTGTTGGTGCCTCATACATACTCTACATGTGCAAATGTTTGTGGACAACTCTTCTAATGAAGGCATTCAGGTGCAACCATTGTACACAAATGTGCAAATGCACACACAGCTTGTCGAGTTCATGTAGAGAAGTACTGCCAATAGAGTAGGACTCTCTGGAGCAGATAAACATGAACCTATTAGCATCATGTCTAATACCAGATGTGGGCTAGAGGGGCATAAAGCCCCCCAGCATTGAGCTGTGGAGCAGTGGCACTGTGTTCTCTGGAATGATGGAGCTCCATCCAGTACATTTGGGATGAGTTGAGGATGAGGTTGGGTGATGATCATCCAACATTCTGACCTCACTAAAGCTCTCATCACTGAATCAAATCCTCACAGCAGTGCTTTTTCGGACTGAAGCTCTAATGCTACTACATTTTAATTATGATACCCAATATGGATGTAATGATCACTATTATTAATATCATTATTGTTTTACATTATAGCACAATGTCAGACTTAACTAAGGATGTAAATCTGTATCAGTAGTTTGATCAGAGGAGGATGGATCCCCTTTGTGAGTCTGGTTCCTCCAAAGGTTTCTTCCTCCAGCCTTGAGGGAGTTTTCCCTTGCCACTGTTGCCTTCAGCTTGCTCACATCGGGCTTAGATTCATATTGTTTTATACTAATTATGTAAAGTTGCTTTGTGACAACACCCATTGTAAAAAGTGCTATATAAATAAATTTTGATTTGATTTGACTTTAAAATCTAGTTGAAAGCCTGGACAGTAGAGACAGTTACTTTAACAAAAGCAGGATAAACTAATCCCACTGATTTCATCAGAAACAATGAGCAGATGTCACAATACTTTAAGTTGGTGAATAAAGCACAGCATATATTTACTGCATGTGAATGAATTTCAAATTTTTAATCAAACACTCAGTGTCCTTTCAGTTTGTAAATCACTCCTACATTTGCTTTTGAAAATACTCAGGAATGCCCAAGATGTATCCTGAGACATGGGTCTGAGACATATGAGATGGTAAACATTTCATTGTTATAGACAAGGTGATGGATTGCTGGAGAAAGGTATGCAAACATGAGACACATTGAGAAGGTTCATATAGTTATGGCAAGACTGGGTTCTCCAAACCAGCAAGATGTGTGTGGTAATACCAGTCAGCAGTGGTCAGTACTTACTGAAAGTGGCCTCCAAATTCCCCAGATCTCAAATCTGAGCATCTGTGAGACATTCCTGAACAACAAATCCCATGTGTGGTGTCTTCACATCACAACTTACAGAATCTGAGATCCGCTGCAAACATCTTGGTGCCAGACTCCACAGGACACCTTCAGAGGTCTAGTAGAGTCCATGCCTTGGTGGGTCAAAGCTGTTTTGGTCACCTACAGAGGACAAAGAGTCATATTTCCAAATAGTTTTCAATATTTTGGCTTATTGTTTATTGGCGCCCACAGCTTTCTTTCTACTATAAAATTCAGCATTAAAAAAATGAAGCCATGTCACTGAGGATTGTAATGATTTGCCGACCTTGGGCATCAAAACTTTCCAGTCCAAGATAAAAGCAAGACAGAATGCTGTTCACTCTAAAGCCCTGCAAATCTCAGCAACCATTTCACTAATTTCTTTGTTATTCTATGCTGTCTTCAGCCTCCATCAGAGCTAAAGACCCTTCATTAATTTAGTGTGTTTGACATATTTTCATTTAAACACTTTATTTAAACAAGCTCTGTGTATGTTATCCTTAAATCAGCCGTATCTTAAGGACGGATTAACAAAGCTAAGCTTTTGGTTTAGTACATACAGGCTCTTGTATCAAACACAGAGAGCGTGCTGTGGTTACGAGAGTACTGCATGTCATATCCTGTTTGAAGTGACCTCTGAGGACATTGTCTTGTCCCGAGCAAACAAACCTGATGTATGATTCATATCAACATGGGGCAAGGGTTCAGCCTTTGGAGTACATTGTGAGTGGCTCAACTTGTAAATAAGTGCAGGGAGGTGTTATATCACAGTAAAAAACAAGGTAAATCTTCCTTGTTGACTGATAACTGACCATGTCATGCCCACAGATAGCTCAAGTTGCTGTTAGGCAGTGGTTCAGTGACAGCATCCATAGACATCAAAAGATAAATAAAGGACATGAACAAGTGACAATATGGATTTGCTTTTTCTTTTTAAAGTAATTGAAAATAAGTGGTACAATTACTGTCAATGCTGCAGAACACCCATATATACCACTTCTGTAATTTAACTTAAAGAGCTAAATGCATGAAAAACAAATGTCTTAAGTTTTTCATGTAAAAACAATTGTAGTATGTAGACATTGGCAAAGTTAAAAATATATATACAATTCACTCGTATCATTCGAGTCCACATATGGGGAAAAAAAAGAACTTGGGATGATGAAAAACAGACTACTGATATCACAAAATCAACTGATGTCTCAAACACATTAAGTGGCAAGAAATGTGTGTGACTACCTCATAAAGCTGACTGAGAAAATGCCAAAAAAAGCTGCATCTAAGCAAGAGGTGCCTACTGTGAAGAATGTAAAATATAAACATATTCTGGTTTGTTTACTTGTTTGTTTACTAAATAATTACAGATGTGTTTATTTATATTTAGTATTAATCTACAATACAGAACAGTTATATATAATAAAAAACCACTGAATGTCCAAACTTTTGAATGGTACTGTATATTAAAGTGTTTCAGCTTGGAAATCTATTTAAAATAAGACACAATCAGACCAGAGCTCATTTACATAAATCAGTCTTAGACACTTTATTCTATTTAGTTTTAAGAAATACGACGAGGTATTAGGTATTGTGACAAAGTTCATTTGTGTTCATAATTTAATTCACAAAGGTAATTTGTCATATACTTTACAAATAATTACACATGAAGTGACATATTGCAAGCCTTTATTTTGTTTTAATGTTGATGCTATTTGAATCGTAATCTCAAACATGAAATGAAATATTCTAATAATTTAAGTATTATAAATAAATAAATAAAAATTCTGGATTTTTGTTTTTATTTTTATGAGTTATAAGCCATACTGATGAATGGTAAAAACAAAAAGTCTTGAAATGTCACTTTGCATTTAATGAAATAAAAATTTGTTTATCTTTTTGAATTATGTTATGAAGAACAATTTTTTTTATTTTTACAATATTCATTTGTTTAATATAGCACTGTATGTAAAATGATTATGTAAACAATAATTGACTGTCATTAGTATATAGAACCACACAACCATCAAAAGTGAACTATCTAGAAAATAAAACAAAAATGTCAAATATAGGTAAATTACATTGCAGTTTTAATTAAAGATCTTTTTTTTGGGGGGGTCCAATACTGTTTTCATGCTGGAGCCCATAGAACCCTACTTATATTGTATCCAATCATAGTCTGTTAATTACTGCTCAGCCAACTTCTCTATTCCTCATCTGCCAGCTTTGCTGGGTGGGTCAACATGAGGCTCTGAAGACAACTGGGATTAGCTGAGGCTGCAGACCTAATCCCATTGTGGCAAAGGCTTTACAGAAACAGTGCCCATAAGTGTCACATTTGGCTGTACTCCCAAGACACCATGTACCTTCAAGGTGATATCTGCCATCCTTTTCCATCCCTGATGCATGAAACTACCAGTTAAAGTGATACAGGAACTTCCATCCCAACTGTATATTCACGATTTGTTTGGCAATGTTAAAGTAGACTACGGTTTTCAGACACCACGAGAAGGAGCCAGTTATGAAGTAGGTCTAGATCCCTGCGCAAGTTTCAGGCCAACAATTTGAGTGTGATATGTCCTAAATGAACAGTATGTTTTCAGGACAGCTTAGGCCTTGCTATAATGCAGCCTTGCATCATGCTCTAAACCCCTTATACGGCTGCAGGTGGTCCCTCTAATCTACGTTCTCTATCTCAACCACATGTCTTCAATAATAATCAAGCAAGTCTTGAAAGCAGAAGCAGGCTGCTCATGTTGCTGCTCCATGTTCTCTGGATTTATCAAGTTCACCTGCTGCTTTGCAGATTTGGGGAGGGGAGGGGTGAATAGAGATTAATTAAGACCTATCTTTAGTCTATAGATTATGTTTCCATAGTTACTCATGTCAAAAACTGTGGTCCTTGCATATGAGATACCTACTGCAGATACTCAGATATTTCAGCACCTTATCAATATTATTGATCATGAAGATATTTATTTAAACATTTAATTAACTGTACCCTTGACTTCTAATAATGAAATACTAAATAACCAAACAAGGTACTGGATGATAACTACAAACTAAACTGCCATGACTGTCATGACAAATGTTTGGAAAGGACTTGCACATAAAATCACTTTTCATTGTGATATATTATTATTATTATCTCTCCTAATATTAGTGATTTGTAAGAACATTTTATTCCTCGGGTGACCAAAACTTTTGCAATGTTCTGAATTTTTATGTCTGAATATATTTAATGTCAAGTTAAACAAAGTAGATGGCATACACATACATTACTGCTCAAAATGTCAACACATACTATTATTTCAGAAGAAAGTTCTTTTTCTAGCTGTTTGGAGGCTACAATAAAATGCTCCAGATGCTCAGTGTTCAATGGTAACACTGTGAGGTAGGGCAGTGTCACTGCTTCATTTTTGTTAATGTATGTATGAATATTGTTGATATCTTGTCAATACACCATTAAATTATATTTGTTCTTAACCGAGTAGGAGATATTAGTCCATAAACCATTAGTCCATTGCCCATTGGTCTGGTCCAAGGCTGATGGAAGACTGATTACTATTCTCTGCATGATGCTTCCCTGGATCAGCTGCCCACCAACAACCAACTACTGTGGCCTGCTCCAGATACCCTACTCTACTGCCCACATTGGAGTTCATATGGACTTTCTGGCTGTTATCGTTGCTACCACTGTCATCATCATCCCTGTCCCACTACTGTCACCACATCAGCTCACCTGAACTTTACAACAAGATCATGTGATTATGATTCATCACACACTTAGAATTAGCAGACCAGAGGAGGATGGGTCCCCCATGTGAGTCTGGTTTCTCCCAAGGTTTCTTCCTCCAGCTCTGAGGGAGTTTTTCCTTGCCACTGTCGCCGTTGGCTTGCTCACCGGGGATTAGGGATTAATGATTTGATGTCTGTTATTACTAACCCTGTAAAGCTGCTTTGTGACATCAGTTGTAAAAAGCGCTTTATAAATAAAATTTGATTTGATTTGATTTGATAAACAACCCCAATAAGCACTAATAATCACTAGAATGGGAGATTTGTTCAAGCATTGTTCAACTAGAGTGTCTTTGAAAAAGAAAAAAAGTTTATTCTTTGTTTCAACAAATTGTGGGAGATACCAAGACTGAGCTAAAAAAGTGGTACCTCGTCATTCCATCATAGAAGATTGTGTGTATGGAGTAGCAGTAGTGGATTAAAATGACTAGAAAGAAGTTATCATGGAAAATGTCCAGTGCAAATGTTTAAGTTGTAGTGGTAGTGTCTATATTGTTATATATATGAAAGAAGATGTTAGGATGACACACTTCAGGATGACTTAGTGGCACACATTCATGAGTCATTGTTTCAATAAATTACCTTTGAAACTAGCAGAGTGTTGAGGATGGGAGATGAGAGAGTGCTGGTATGCCTTTGTTTTGTAAACAGAATATACATAGCTAGAAATTTCCAAGTACAGAAGGTTTAAATGGCCTCTGTTGGTGAGTGATGCCCTTTTTTAGTGTGTGTGTGTGTGTGTGTGTGTGTGTGTGTACATGGTTTAATAAATTGTACAACACACTTATTGCATATAACTGATCTATTTTTTATTTGTGTACATTATTTAAAGCATCTGTCTTGGTAATAAGTGTTTCGTTTATAAAAGCACCATATATCTTCAGAAAAAAACTGGAAAGAGTCATGAAAGATCCTTAAAGAACAAAGTCCAGATGTTCTCTGTGATGCCCTGTTACTGTAAATGTATCTCCGTTAGTACAGATCTAGTTAATCACTGAATACATTTTTGGACTTCAAATTTATGTTGGAACGGGAGAGTGCTGAGAGACATTTTGGTGATGTTTTTGATGGAAATGACAGGGTTATTTTAGGTGACTATTAACTTCCAATGTTAGCAATATTAGTCTTGCGGTTTCAGACTTAAACCAAAGCAAAAATTAGACTCCATACATTTTGTCTCAGTGGATCATCAACATATGGGGTAAGTGGGAAATTGTTTAAACACTGTTGCTGAGAGAACCATTTTTAACATAATGAAGTACTGATTAACTGATTAAGTATAAGTACAAATAATACTGGACTGTGTAGAGATTAGGGAAAGGTGGAACCAATACATTTACATACAGACAACTTATATTATTATATATTTTTTTATATTAAAGTTTTGAATAGCATTGTGCTTTATTTACTAACATCATCAAATATGGGTTTGTGAGAATGAGAGTTTAAAATACAATGCATTAAAAAAATGAAAGTTTCATTATTTTTATTTTATTGTTTTTTTAATTAACGTTTATTGGAGCTTTATTCCTTTTTTGCTTTTGATCATTTATTTTAATTAAAAAAAGAAAAGAAAAAGAAACATTAACATCTGGATGGAAAATCACAACATTTGTTCTCTATATGGCAGTGTTCTTCTGCTTTAGCATATTGGCCTCACAATTTGGAGTGTTTTACAACAGGGCTTAGGCTTACGTCAAACACTGTGTAGCCAGCTCTGCATCTGAAGAGCAAATACAGTGTGGAAGTATAATGAGCACAACAGGTGGCTTATATTGCTCTGATATACAGTACTTTAGCAGGGAAGTACTCTATGCTGACCGTGGACTGGCCTAAACAGGTTGTGCCTCAGAGATCAAATGTAGCATTAAGCAGCGCGAAAGTGCAATGTTTTAGTAGGGGTATAATTTAAGTGAACCATGGCCATCTGCCTTCATTGCCACAGCTGGCTATAAAAACGGTGATGAAGGATATTCCAGCTGATCTAGGGTCAGCACTTAGGTTCTTGGTTGTAGAAGCCTGCCCATAGACCAGCACCTGACAGAGTCTGACCATGGATAATAAAAGACAGTTGTTATATTCCAGCAAATGTCCATTTTCATTTATTTTAATTCAATTTTCTTATGGTCCGTTCTCATAACAGCTCATATTCACGCACACACACACACACACACACACAAACACACACACATACACACTGTATATATACAGGACCAGTCAAATGTTTGTAATAAAGCATTTTACAGTAAAGAACAGTATGTAACAGTATGTTTTGCTGTGTGTGGAATTTTGGATTAACAGATTAGCTGTATACCTATGAAAATCAGTACTATATGGTTTCCGTTTTAGCTAGCTTTGAATGAGAGCTGGCTAATTTATAGTTTGCTAATGCTAATACTTGCATATTAACTTTTATTGTACTGTGGTTCATTAAGCTTTTGTTATTTGTTAATCTTAGTGAAACAAGTTTTGTTTTCCTACCTGTTTAAAGTGTCATTGATAAATAGAAAATCACAAACATTAGCTAAGACAGCACACACAAACTTAGCTAAGCTAGTTAAACAGCTTGATAGTGTAAATTGAATAGCTATCTGGCTAATTTGCAAGTCAATGCTAATCCTAATATTGTAACTGAATTTTCAGCTCACAGTTACAGTATAATCACAGTAGTTATGCTAACAGCATCACTCTATGTGATGTCATTCACTGTTTCAAGTTTCAAATCAAGGGTATTTAAAATAGTTTATACTGATTTTGTTGGAGTAATTGTCTCTACTGTCAATGAAAGGTTTTCTGTCAGATTTGGGGGCACTGCTGTGAAGATTTAATTACACTCAATGACAAAAGCTTTAGTGAGGTCAGAATGTTGGATGATCACCACCCCACTTCATTCCCTACATCTCGGAGACCACAATTCCACTGCTTCACAGCTTAATGTTGGGGGGCTTTATACCCCTCTAGCCCACACCTGGCATTAGACATGGTGCAGTAAGTTCATGTTTATCTGCTCCAGAGTCCTATTCTATTGGCAATACTTCACTACAGGGACTTGGGTAACACTTTATAATAACTGTCATTAATAAGTCATTAACTACTGATTAATAACTGTGAATAAACCATTAGTTCATGAGAATTTAAACATGAACAAATGTTTATAAATGACAGTTTGTGTAGTTACTAATGATTGTATTCATTTTTGCCAATGTTAACAAATCATCAGTAAATCATTTGTTAATGAAATTCTTATGAACTAATGATTTGTTCACAGTTATTAATAATTAGTTAATGAGCTATTAAAGAAAGGTATTATAAAGTGTTACCCACACACAAACACACACACACACACACACACTGCAGCTCCTCAAATTTTAGACACACTATTCAAAAATTTGAAATACTTGTCTTAATTTGTTATATAATTATAATAAGCAGGACATTTAGCAATCGGTTTTGGTAAAGGTATCATAAAAATGGCCATCTGCCTGCATTGCCAAAGGTGACTACAAAAGAAGTAATTATATTCCAGCTGATCTGAGTCTTAGAAGCCTGCTCATAGAACAGCACCTGATAAAGTTTGCACATAGATAATAAAAGATAGTTGTTGTTACGCTCCAGCAATTCCCAATGCCCTCCTTCATTTATATCAGCCAATGCTCATATCAGCTCATATTCACACCAGTTCCCAAGATATTATTGTTTGATTGGCAAATAAATATCCATTGACAGCAATGGCAACGAAATATTGTTTTTCTGTTTGTTTTTGGACGGCTGACCTCGCAACAGCTGTTCTGTGGTCGTGCTGCAGATTTCAGATCAGATCTAGATCCATTTAGCTGTGAATACAGTCCATTGTAGGAAAGGGTTCAATAAGAAACTGTAAAACAAATGCATTGTATAACAGACTTCATCTTCGTAGGTTTAGATCAACAAATGTACGTCCAAAAACAACACACTTGGGACAAATACACACTCACACATGCACACTTTGTTGGCACTTTGCTGCTGCATAATTCTCATTCCATTCACAACAATAGGAATTCATATGGCCAATGTTCAGTTAACAGCATTTACACATTGACTCAGAAAAACAACACTGCGGCTGTGAGAAAAGATACTATAGGAGGGGAAGGAGGCTGGGCAGAACTCTGTGATCCACAGTTGCTGAAGTATTATTTCTACATGAGAGTTCTGTGGAGTGAAGGGAAGTGGAGCAGACACAGGAGGAAAAACAGTTACTGATTCTATCTTCCCAGCTCGCTGTGGGGTGATGGAGGATCACAGGAAGTTTAGTTGAAACCGCAGTTGCCCCTCCAACACAAAAGAGCATAGATCAGTTCAGGCCTTAGCAAAGACTTGGATTGCTCCCTGTGTGTGGTTTGTTCAAACCAACAAACTTGTGGTAACAAAGGGTTTCAGGGCAGTTTAAGCTGCTTACTTTTGTTACAAGACAGTATTTTGATTCTGCACTCAGACACAGACTAAAACAACTGAATATATATATAATTCCATTCTAAAATGCCTGATAACTGAAACAAACAATAACTGAAGCAATATTTCCCATAAGAAATAATGTAAATCCAATTACTCCATTCCAGACACTCCAAAATATTAACACAAATGCATTTTATATAGAATAACGATAGTTTTACAGAACGCAATGAGAAATGAATACAAAAGACTAATGAAATGAATAAATGAACATTTAACATCATTCTTACAGGTTGATGCTCCATTTTAGAGCATGCCAGTGTGGTCCGTGTTTTGCACACTCGTTTTTTGAGTTCTCAGCCACTTTCTGCTTTTGTGCTCATTTTAATGAGGTAGTGCTGCGTGCCGTCACTTTACTGTGATGTGTTTTAGTTTGTTTTGAGTGTTATCAATGAGAAACAACCAAAAACAAAGCTAGAATGAACTACAAACGTGTGGGTGGATGCTTTGTTGTTTTTTTCGGAAAATTATCAGAAAGTCACGTGGGCACACCAATGAAAAACAATGAATGATAACTGTACGATAAGCAGAGAAAACGATAACTGAGGTTCCACTGTGTATGTATATATATATTATTATGTATACAGTATGTAAGTTTGTGTATATATATATATACAGTCATGGCCGAAAGTGTTGGCACCCCTGAATTTTTTCCAGAAAATGAAGTATTTCTCCCAGAAAATTATTGCAATTAAACATTTTGTTATACACATGTTTATTTCCTTTGTGTGTATTGGAACAACACAAAAAAACAGAGGAAAAAAAGGCAAATTTGACATAATTTCACACAAAACTCCAAAAATGGGCCGGACAAAATTATTGGCACCCTCAACTTAATATTTGGTTGCACACCCTTTGGAAAAAATAACTGAAATCAGTCGCTTCCTATAACCATCAACAAGCTTCTTACACCTCTCAACTGGAATTTTTGGACCACTCTTCTTTTGCAAACTGCTCCAAGTCTCTCATATTTGAAGGGTGCCTTCTCCCAACAGCAATTTTAAGATCTCTCCACAGGTGCTCAGTGGGATTTAGATCTGGACTCATTGCTGGTCACTTTAGAACTCTCCAGCACTTTGCTTCCATCCATTTCTGGGTGCTTTTTGAAGTATGTTTGGGGTCATTGTCCTGCTGGAAGACCCATGACCTAGGACGCAAACCCAGCTTTCTGACACTGGGCCCTACATTGCGACCCAAAACCCTTTGGTAATCTTCAGATTTCATGATGCCTTGCACACAGTCAAGGCTTACTTACATACATTTTGGCAAACTTCAGTCTAGCTTTTTTATGTCTCTGCGTCAGCAGTGGGGTCCTCCTGGGTCTCCTGCCATAGTGTTTGCATTTCATTCAAATGTCGATGGAGAGTTCGAGCTGACACTGATGCACCCTGCGCCTGCAGGACAGATTGAATTTCTTTGGAACTTGATTGGGGTTTATCCACCATCCAGACTATCCTGGGTTGCAACCTTTTATCAATTTTTCTCCTCCGTCCACGTCCAGGGTGACCATGGGTTGTAAACTTCTTGATTATGTTGCGCACTGTGGACAAAGGAACATCAAGATCTCTGGAGAAGGACTTGTAACCTTGAGATTGTTGATATTTTTCCACAATTTTGGTTGTCAAGTCCTCAGACAGTTCTCTTCTCCTCTTTCTGTTCTCCATGCTTAGTGTGGCACACACAGACACACACTGCAAAGACTGAGTCAACTGGTTTCCGGTGTGATTTTATATATATATATATATATATATAGTGTATAGCCTATGCAATAATAATATGCAATTATTGACTGTAAACAAAACTTATTTATATAAAATTATATATATTGTAAACCTTTGTTCCACACATCTACATGTATTCATACTTCACAAAAAAGACATCAGTTAAAGAACTTTATAAAACATTACTCATAAACATGATTCCACTTTGCAAAAATGCACAAAAATATCTTTTCAATTATATTTAAAAGACTTGAATCACATCTCATGATTCCAAATCTGTCTTCAGTACTTGCACTGACTTGTATCATTCTCACTAAATAAACCAACTGTCCACATTTAGAAACACCGCGGTTTTATCAGCAGCATCCATGCGTGAAACACAACTATAAACCAATTGTCACTCACTTTATGACATTTTTGTTGTAGTCGAGACATATGGCATGAAAGAAGATAAGATAGGAAACATTTGCCAGTGGGAGCCATAATCCAGGAAGAGCTCCACACAAGCTCCAAAGTGCAAATAATATAACATGATAGCATCTGACTGAAAGAGCTCATTTACCAGCCACACAGCATGCATTTCGATTGTCGTGCTGTACAAAAACACATTTATTGAGGACAAGCTCAGTACTGAAAACAGGGCCAGGGGTAATACTCTGTAAACAGGTGCAGCACAATAAGAGGTAACATTTGTTTGCTAATGCACCCTATTGTCTAGTGAATTGTAGTTTATTGCTAACAGCATATAATAGCCAAGGATTAGCATGAGATCTGTGATTCCTTTGTTGTAAAGAGATCTGTGTCTGTACATATGAATCCTTTCTGCCTATATACTCTGTATACATTCTGAACAGATCCATGACAGACATGAACTACTCATTCCTGTTTAAAGGCAGGGCTGCTTGCTGATATATGCAGTAGCTTATGGTTCTTGATCCTCCAGAGGGGCTCTTAATTAAAAGCACACTTTTTCATTTTCCTGATCAAAATATATTAAGTATGTTGGAGTGGGGGACAACTGGGATGTTACTTATGGCAACCAAATGTTCAGAAAGTGCCTAGCACACACTGTAGGGGCAAGAACAAAGTATAATGAAGAAAAGATCTGAAACAGATGATGGTTTATTAACAAGAGCTCAGTCTGGAAATGCTAACTTCCACAAGAATGTCTAAATGTGAATGTATGTATATTATTCTTGCCTTGAAAGGACAAAAGATGCAGTCTGAGTTTCAATAATGGGTTCTTAAAGGTGAAAGGCCCACAAACAACCCTGCTTAAATGCTACTTTAAAGGACTTGTCATCAATGCTGTTTTTCTTTGAAGGGGTACATTGTGTGGAGATTTCTGGTGGTCTAATGAAAAAGCATGTCAGAGGGAGAAGCGTTTCAATTACGTGAGCAACAGTGTGTAGCTCATACCCATTGAAAGCATGACTGTTATACACACAAGACCTAAAACGTGAATTCCACTGTACATTAAAACCATCTGACGAGTGTGTAGCTGCACAGCTCCAAGCACTCAAGATGTCAAGCACTGCAGTCATACATCAAAAAACTAAAAATTGTGAAAAAACAATTCTATTCATAACGTAACTCAAAAAGGTAAACTCTCATATTATAGTGTCAGAAGCATCTTACCTGGACTACGGAGAAAAAAAACTGGACTGTTGCTCAGTAGTTCAAAGTCCTCTTTTCAAAAGAAAGTCAATTTTGCATTTTATTTGGAAATTAAGGTCCTAGAGTCACAGAATCCAAGGTTTCTGAAGTTCAGTGTGAAGTTTATGCTGTCTGTGATGGTTTGGGTTGCCAGATCATCTGATTGTGTTGGTCCACTGTGCTTTACCAAGTCTCAGTAAATGAGGTCATCTATCAGGAAATTTTAGAGCACTTCATGCTTCCATCTGCCAACAAGCATTATGGAGCTTTATTTCCTTTTCCAGAAGGACGTAGCACCTGCCCACACTGCCAAAATTACTACCAAACGCTGACAACTCATAGCTATAAGCTATACTGACCAACATTCCAACCAAAAATGCTTAAAATCGAATCCCGGTCATGCTGTTTGCCATCAACAGACGGGACCCACAGAGAACAAATTTGGCAGTGCTCTCTCTGGGTGGGTAGACGGTGCTCTCGCTCTCTTTATCACTCACACATTGCAATGTTCACTAGCTCGGGCGTCTACTGATTGGTCCATTCAAAACTAGAGACCCTGCACTTTCCTCCGAGCGCGTTGGTTCCCCAGTGATGGTGTATCAAGCGCTAGTTTGAAAAGAGGTGGTGGCTGTATCGAACACAACGGAGGAGGCTTGTGCATGTCTTCACCCTCCTAGAGTCAGGGACAGTGCAAAGTGATGGGGAGAGGCACTAATGGGTTGGGTTAATTGGCAACTACCACATTGGGAAAGAGAGAAAATTCTCACACCCTGAACACCTTGTGGCTAGCTGGTAGTGTGTTCCTCTGGATTACTATCAGCATGTTCTCACCACTGACCAGAAGCACCTCATGAGTCTCGCTGTGTTGAAGATAGTAAGACCCAGTCATCTAGATATCACAATCCAGACCGTGTTAAAGTCACTCAGGTTGCCCATGCTGGATAAAGGAGGAATGTTTAAGAACATGTAGTGCTTCGTGCTCTGAGAATATAAGGATGTATATGCAGAAATAATCATTTTTCTTTTGAGTGTCTAGTCTTCTTAGTTTATATAAAGTAACACTGAAAACACAGTCAGTAGAAGATCTAACTAACTACAGCTTTCTGAGCTAATGTGAGCCAGGGACCACTTCCTTCTCCTTGTTTCCTAAATGTCTGTGTTTGTGTGTGTATATGTCTGTGATTGTGTGTGTGTGTGTGTGTGCTTACACAGGCTTTAGATCACAGCATCTGTATGCATGTGATAAAAGTTACAATGGACTGGGGAAATGTCTGTGAGTAGCTGAGTTATCCAGCTCAGTATTAAAATGGGTTTAAACTGGGGGTCTAATACATGTACAACTATACTTGCTCATGGGCATTTCTAAAGGCTTTACATATAAAATACTTGTAAATAAATGCTATACTGTATGTTCCACATACATAAGGATTGGAACTATCTATTAAAATTACTTGATAAAATAAATTCTTTTTCATTTTTGTGCTGTAGATTCAGTCTTTAAATGGTGTTCTTTGATTGATGCCAATGAAATACATTTTTTGTTTCTTTAAAAACATTTTTAAAAGGCTGCTTCTTTAACTATTTAAGCTTGAACCATGAAATGATTGCCAATAACTCAAATTCTCTAAAACGGGTGTGTTAATTTGACCTTCTGATCAATTATGAAAAACATAATTGTCGATGGTAGATAGATAGATAGATAGATAGATAGATAGATAGATAGATAGATAGATAGATAGATAGATAGATCATTGTGCAGTAAATGTACAAGGCAACAAATGTAAGATAACACACAACGCATATTGTAAATTTAAGTTAAAATTAAAATTTAGTTACGTTTGTTTCCTACATCCATGTTGTGTAAACAAATAAAAACATAGCAAACAAAACTTGTTGACCCCTTAAACACTTATTACCTGGTGCAGTGCATGGATAATACACCAAAGGGCAAAAGATGTGTATCTGATTTTATACATCATGTTTTATTATTTATTTAATTCATGTATAATATATACAATCATTTATATAGTAATAAATGATGTAAGATAATTGATCATTTATTTATTACACTGATTGTAAAAGATCGTAAAAACTCAACACTGTATAATGTACGATATAGCTGGTTTTATAGGGCTAAAGAACCTTTTCTGTAAATGAGATGTGAATCTGAAAAACCTGCATGATTCTTCAATCAATCAACATTTATTTATATAGCACCTTACAATAAACAAATATTGACCAAAGTGCTGCACACAAATAACAAAAATCAATAAATAAAAAAATCAATAAAGTAGTGTTTGTGCAGTTTGTAAAAAGAGTTTGCAGAGCATTTAGATGTTAAAAGCCATTCTACATAAGTGGGTTTTGAGTTTGGCTTTAAATAGGGGCAGGTCAGTGATAGTACGCAATTCAGTGGGCAAGGAATTCCACAATTTAGGACCTGCCACCGCAAAAGATCTATCTCCCCACTGCTTGCATCTGGTTCTTCACCAAGTTAAGGCTCTTCCGAGAAGTGTAGATGCTTTAAAGTAAGAAAGGTTCTTCAAATTCACACAGCTCATTTACAAAATGCTTCTTTACAGAACCAATCACTGTAAATGTTCTTAATGTACTCAGAAGGGGTTCTACTATCCCTCAAACCTTTTGTGAAAGCTTTTTTTAAAGAATGTCTGCAGTGCATCTTCCCAACATCTAAGAAATGAGATCTTAGAAGTAAGGAGTAACTTAACCTAAGAGCTAAAATCAAAAGTGATTCTCTTTTTCAGGAAACAGGAGGACAGATTATAAGGGTGAAAAGAGCTCAAATGTCAGTGCTCACCGCAAAGCAATTAAAGCTTCTTTCATAAGCTCTGCCCACCTGGGTCCGCATCCCGTTTTTATCAGCTGTCTGTCACGCTGAGGAAAGAAAGAGCTGCTCGCTGTGATTACTCTTCATTCTGCAGTATTATATCGCAATTCATGTGCTTGTGTTCACACTGAAGAAGACGAAGACGAGCGGAATGTAAATGAACCGTCCACGA
The DNA here is from genome assembly GCA_036984385.1 of Crenuchus spilurus. Classification (NCBI taxonomy): domain Eukaryota; kingdom Metazoa; phylum Chordata; class Actinopteri; order Characiformes; family Crenuchidae; genus Crenuchus; species Crenuchus spilurus. The sequence continues at coordinate 44,573 of BRDA01009815.1, forward strand.
CTTTCACCAAAATAAACAAAACAGATGAGCTTTCTCTACTTCCACCTGTACTCCCACAGGCTCCGCCCGCCGCGCTCTGATTGGCTAGCAGTTTAGACTCGCTATCATCCCGCCAATCCAAAGCCACGAGCGATTAGCACAATTAAAACCCATTCTGCTATTTGCAAAACAGACTATATAAAAACCAAATTGTTAAAATGTACAAAAGTTACATGTAAAAATATCTCAGATAGGCTCATGAGAAGCATAATAAGTTTGAGTTTTTAAAAATAGAAATAACGGCTCAACAAATTATGCATTTATGTAGCAGTATTTACGTTTTTCAAAAATGAGTTTTAGTGTCCTGTTCTGTGCCCTCGGAAGCCTAAATTATACCGTTTTGAGTCATATCTTACTCTATAAGCATAGGTTTCACAAAGTAGTATTTAACTGATTTTAAAAAACTGAAAATGTTCAAGTTTCAGCACATTTATCATTTTCTAGTGTAATCTGATAGCTCTATACATTTCACCAATACATTTATTAAGAGAAATGTCCCAGAAACTGGAAAATCAGGAAATTGCTTTTTGAAGTATGTTAATTCCTCTTCATTTGTTATCCCAGATAGCATACAAATGTGGGCCACTTCTGGCTGAGAAATGACACTGCTGGCTCACTGTCAGCATGGCAAACTGCATGTGAGCCAAATGTGGCCCTTATATTGAAAATACACATTTGGCCCACATGTACCATAACAGATGTGGTCCACTTCTGGCAGAGATATGTCAGTGTTACCTACATTTAGCTAATATGTGGTCCTAATCTGGCATATATGTGGCCCACATCTTGCAACCAGGAGTAGTCTGCCCAAGTGCCATCAATCCATGCAGCAAGTGGCCAAAATGAAATGTGGGATGAGGGCCAGATGTGGGCCAGAATAATTTTACTATCTGGGATGGTAGCCTACTACATCGGTCAGCAACAATATTAATACCACCTGCTTGTATCTACACTTACTGTCCATTTTAGCTCCACTGATCATACAGGAGCTCTGTGTAGTTCTACAATTACAGACTGTAGTTCATCTGTTTCTCTGTATACTTTATTATCCTCCTTTCACCTGTTCTTCAGTGATCAGGACCCCACAGAGCAGATATTATTTGGGTGATGGATCATTCTCAGCACTGCAGTGACACTGATGTGGTAGTGGTGGTGTGTTAGTGTGTATTGTGCTGGTATGTAGATCAGACACAGCAGAGCTGCTGGAGATTTTAAACAGTGTCCACTCACAGTCCAGTCTGTTAGACACACCTTGGTGGTCCACCTTGTAGATGTAAAGTCAGGGACAGCAGCTCATCTGCTGCAAAGTTTGAGTTAGAAATCTTCTTGTTCTTCATTGGTGGTCACAGGATGTTGTCCACAGGATGCTGTTGGCTGGATTGTTTTGGTTGGTGCTCTATTTTCACTCCAGCACTGACACTGAGGTGTTTAAAAACATCAGCAGCTCTGCTGTGTCTGATCCACTCATATTAGTGCAACACACACTAACACACCACCACGTCAGTGTCACTGCAGTACTGAGAATGATCCAAATAATATCTGCTCTGTGGGGTCCTGATCCCTGAAGAACAGGTGATAAGAGGATAACAAGGTATACAGAGAAACAGATTGACTACAGTCTGTTACTGTAGAACTACAAAGTGCTCCTGTATGATCAGTGGAGCTGAAAAAATGTAGAGTGTACGTATAAGGAGGTAGTGTTAATGTTACATAGTAAATCAGCCAGTGTTAAATCAACACTATTAGAGTTAAATTAACACTGAGAGTGTTACATTTTGACACCCTCAGTGTTAATTTAACTCTAAAAGTGTTGATTTAACACTGGCAGATTTACTGTGTATGGCTGATCAGTCGATATGGCTTGTTCTGAACACTTCAGGCAGTGTAGAATTAGGCTGTTAAATACTGTCATGATGAGGAATCACTTTCAATTGTCAGCTAAACATGACCAATCAAAGCTGACAATATAATCCAACATATCAGTACACAGCAGACCCCACCGTGCTGAAAAGTCCAGCTGCAGCAAAGTTGGCCTAATCGATGCAGATAAAATAAAAATATAACATACTTTAAGTGTTTAAAATAGTATTACTGGCCCTGACACTGACAGCTTCATGAGCTCACTGTGGTGAATGAGGACTGTTCACTACTGCAGCTGTGAAAATAACATCTATTGCACATCCAGCATCACTCTCACTCTGTCTGAGCGCAGGAGCCTTAGAGGAGCTCTGAGAGGTGTGTGTGAGTGCAGTTCAGTGCTTCATTATCATACAGCTGGAGGCTTATCGGCCACATCGCCCCTCCGGGACCTCCACAGCGCCTTTAACGAAAAGCACGCGACCTACGGTGCACTACAACCGCGCATAAAGACACATAACTCCAGTTCATGTCCCCATTTACACGTACTGTACTGACTAGAATATATATATATATATTGACCTTCAGGACTATCGGTGGTTTTTCATGATTTAAAAATGTTCTGTATTGTAGATTAATACTAAAGTCTAAACTATGAATAAACACATCTGTAATTATTTAGTAAACAAACAAGTGTTAAACAAACCAGAATATGTTTATATTTGACATTCTTCACAGTAGGCACCTCTTACTTAGATGCAGCTTTCTTGGCATTTTCTCAGTCAGCTTTATGAGGTAGTCACCTGGAATGGCTTTCAGTTAACAGCTGTGTCTTGTCAAGAGCTCATGACTTGCATTTCTTGCCTCTTAATGTGTTTGAGACATCAGTTGTGTGTCTACTTTGAAGTAAAATCTAAAACATGTTTTGGTTTGTTTAACACTTTTAAGTTTACTACATGATTCATTATGTGTTCACTCACAGTCTGGATGACTTAATTTACAATGTAAGAAAAAAAAACATTGAATGAAACTGTTGACTGCTACTGTATATAAACCTCAACACGTTTTACCTGAATATACCCAATACCAATAAATATACTGTAGTCTAAATACAGTCAGTTCTGTTGTATTTCTGTTATAAACTATTCAGGGTAACCCTGCATTATGCCACAGTTTTGGGTCATTATTGAGGAGGGGGGGCTTTTTTCTTTCTAAAAGCTTCAACTAAAGACATGACCTCTGTGATCATGAAAGTGACCGGACCATACGGCCCAAAGTGCCCTGACTTAAGGTTTAGAGCTCTCACTTATGCAAAATATTTGCATTTAAGTGCCTCTGTTCTAAATACGCCAACAGATGTCAAGTGTTGTTAATAATAATGCTGCAGAAAGGGGGAGGCGGCGGTGGGCGTGGCAGAGCGGCAAACGTGGGCGTGGCTCGCGTGACGGACGGTTTATGTAATGAGCAGCGCGGACACAAAGCCCATATAAATAGTCGGGGACGCGAGAAACAAGACTTCATTCACGACTTAAGGAGACGAGCGTTGGGAGAAACACCTCCACCTCCAAACACAAACATACACACACAC
>BRDA01009816.1:2023-23967 GCA_036984385.1 Crenuchus spilurus
TGACAGACACAGCAAACCTTCTTGCCACAGCTCGCTTTGATGTGCCATCCTGGATGAGCTGCACTACCTGAGCAACTTCTGTGGGTTGTAGACATCACCTCATGCTACCTCTATGGTGAGAGAACTGACAGAATGCAAAAGTGACCAAAACATCAGCCAGAAAGGATGAGAACAGAGAAAAGGTCTGTGGTCACCACCTGCAGAACCACTCCTGAATAGGGGTTGTCTTGCTAATTGCCTCTCATTTCTACCTGTTGTCTGTTCCATTTGCACAACAGCAGGTAAAATTGATTCACAATCAGTGTTGTTTCCTAACTGGACAGGTTGGTTTCACAGAAGTGTGGTTGACTTGGAGTTACAGTGTGTTGTTTAAGTGTTCCCTTTGTTTTTTTTTTAGCAGTATATATATATATATATATATATATATATATATATATATATATATATATATATATATATATATATATATATATATATATATATGAACAGGAAAGATGTTTACCCACCCATGGCTGTGCTATATGGTAGAAATCATCTGTACATAATGGATTCATAAGGAAAAAGAAACACCGGATATGTTGCTTTTATACCACTATATGCCCTCTCCATGATGGCACGAGTTCTGATATGAGTGCTGTTGTATCACTCTTGCTTCAGTGTTGGGCTACTGGATGGGTGTAAGCATTCAACAGTGCAATGGCTCTCCTAAAAAGCAGTTCCCCCTTAAACCACCATATGCCTCCTGGCAGAGAGCAGAGTTGGCCCATTTGAAGAAGTGGGTGCTCCCTGACCTCTTCACTACAGTGTTTGTGAATACACCCTGATAGTCACAGACTACCTGGATATTCAGAGCATGGGCAGAGGTATGCCAGTTCATTGTTGTATGGCTTTATTACGATCACACCAATGACCTGGGGAACACTGGCAATGGTGTGGAAGCTTAGGTTGAGTCTAGCAATGTCCTGTGTTGTGGTTGGAAAGGTCATCATCTCATCAAGCTCTAACAGCACATGAGTTACATCTGTTACAGCACTGCTGATGGATGCCTACTGAGACCAAGACCATCTCCCAACATCTAACAAAAACTGACTGAGGTGTGAAAATGCAATGCAGCCAAAAGCTGCACAGCTGGACTTAATGCCCAATTATGCATAGTGGTCCTCATCAGATGAGGATGAAAATGAACTCTTTATAGATGCCCGAGACAGGAAAGTGATCGGATGATTGCCTCATCCATAATTACCTTGAGGGGGTAAAAGGTGGTCCATATGAATGCATTCATGTACCACCACCTCAAGACAGCTCCTGTGATGATTCAGTGTGGTAACACTGTGGTCTCACATGTTGCCTCATAAAGAGAATAAATGGCCTGTGGATTGAAGCTCTTGCTGGGTCTGGTTGACTTGTACCACATACTGTGGTAGTTGCCAGATGGCAGGAGGCTGCAGACTCTTTGGGCAGGGTTGATGGAGTCTCTGACTATCCCTGTGGCTCTGCTGAGGTCTTGTATGGTCTTTTGTTGATCTTCAATTATGAAATACATGAAACAGGAGAGATATAAATGTTAATTCATGGAATATCAACTGTTTTCCCCTCCTCATTGTGTTGTAGTACACAGTGTTTGAAGGGCCTTGTGGGAAGATGACAGATGTTGAAGGGCTTTGTGTGGGAATGCCCAGTGTTGAAGGGCCCTTGGGAACACACCGCAGTGGGCCAAGAGCCGTTGGATGGAGGTTGAAGTGTGGGTGTCCAGGGTGTGCATACCACAGACATTTGCTCCTATAATTCTGAATTAATTGTTCCATCAGTGATGGTAAGCCATCCTGGCCCAGATTCAGCAAAACAGGCCCAAACCATGATACTGCCACCACCATGTTTCACAAGTGGGATTAGATTTCTATGCTGGATTGTAGTGTTTTCCTTTCTCCTAACATACCACTTGTCATTTAAACTAAAAAGAGTTACAGTATAAGTTGTGTTTACAAAACCACAGTAAGGATTGCACTTGACATTTTCTGAATAGTAGCTAGCTATGTTTAAACAACAGCTGGGGCCAGTAAAGCAGAGTCTCAGCATGTTAGCCATGTTAGCCAGCCAAGCAAGCAAGCATGTCTAACTGTGCTCGCTTGGCTAATATGCCAAGACTCCACTCTACAAAGAATTTCCCTAAGGGGATTAATAAAAGTGCTTCTTTTTCTACAAACCAGCCAGGCTCAGCTGAGTGGTGTCTTGGCATGTTAGCCAAGTGAGCACAGTGACTAAAATAGCTAACAAGCCAAGACTGTGCTCTACACGGCACTTGGCATGTTAGCCAAGTGAGCATGGTAGCTAAAATAACCAACATTATCATTGCTGTGGATTTTGTTAACTGTATTGTACCTGTGTTACGGTGTAGTTCATTAAGTTAACCAGAAACCTTGCTAATACTGTTTTTGGTCAAATAAACATAGCTAGTTACTATTCTCAATTTCCAGTGTTATCACCATTTTGTAAACGCAACCTAGATGATCATGTGAATAGATTCCTGACTGAGTGGATGCTCTACATAGCTACTAGATGCTCACCAGCTGTACATGATAAATCATGTTTGTTGCATGTGGTCTGATTAATACTTTCTGCCACTTAGACATGAAAAGGATCAGTTTGCTTGCACACCAGTACAACCACATATACTCTCTTCTCCACTCTGGTCAACAATTGGAGCTGAATCTGATCAGATTCATTTCAGGATGAACCTAAAATGCGCTCTAACCTCTACAGGTGGTAGAGCTTAATGGCAAAATTCACAACATGTGTTTGATCCATGAATCAAAAATTAAACGTCCTATTTAAATTAGAATTGGTATTTAAACTCCTCCTGTTCACATTCTGACATCATGGCACCAAGACAACACCTGATCAACAGTACCTCACCACTGCAAGGCTTCAAACAGGAAGTTCTCAGACGGAAGTTGCCACTGAGCTTAGAGTGTCATCAGCAGGTTGTAACAGATACAGAGAGACTGGAAGAGTCACAGAAAGGCGTAAAAGTGGATGTTCTTTGGCCACATCTCACACTGATGACTGCTTCATTGTGAACAGTGCCCTGCAGAACCGGATAATGAATGCCACACAACTCCAGAAACATTTAAGGAAGGTGAGACCAGGCATAGCCGTCATCAACTTGCATGGGTATGCTGGGCAAGATTTCTGCATTGTGGTGCCCCCTTGTGGCAGAAGTGTGCAGTAGCACTGTTGAACAAATGGATCTTTGTACAACTGTGTACTAAATGGTATTTCCAGCCTCTAGGTGGTGTGAGATGTGTGCATCTTTGACTAACTGTGAGTAAACAGATACGGATGATTTATGCAGGCTTTGAGTGTCTTTTAGTTGATCTGATAACATAGAAGCTGAGCTAATCCGGTTATGCTAATGCTAGTTTGACTGTCAGTGTTTATGTGTTGATTAAAGCTACCAGATGATTGGAGATGTATTGTACTCCAGTAATAATTCATTAAAGTTTGGTATATAGGATTATTTCAGTTCTAATGATGTTTATTTTCTTTGTATTTTGTTGTATACTTAATAAAGATAATTTACATTGAAATGAACTGTCTAATTTTGTTTAAATAATTATTCCACACTTCCTGTAAATCCTATAAACTTCATTTCACTTCTCAAATATCATTGTGTTTGTCTGCTATATGATATATTTAACTGATATTGCTGATCCGAAAAACCAGTGATTTATAAAGAAAAATCATGAAAATGATAAAGGGTGCCCAAACTTTTTCATAGCATGACATGGCAGACAAGCTCAACCCTTGAATCTCAATAATAATGCACACAAATTGAGACGTGCACAAACAAAATGACAACACTTTCACTAGACAAGATGGGACATCTTCAGCGACTAACAAGCTTAGATCATTTATTGTAGGGGAGTCAAATCTAGAGCAAAACACTGCTCAAGTGATCATGTGACAGAAACAAAAGAGATAGGAGTTGTGCATAGCCCAAGCGAGCCCCTGCCGAAATCTGTGACTGAATACCCCCCCCCTGAAAGTTCTGGCTCCCAAAACGCCTTAACAGAGCAGGGAGGCAAGAGTCATTTATAGCAAAAGCCCCCAGGAGGCTGGCATTAAAACCACAGCCATATACAGTTTACTATTCCTTGTAGGGAGATCCAGGCAGGAGTACACAGATAGTTGGGTCCTCAGCAAGGTGCTCCGGCTCCCCCAGGAGCCAGGCCAAGAACAGAAGCTCTCTCTGCAGCTAGAGCAGGGGCAAACGAGCACTCTGTAGCCATGAGTGGAACAAAAGATCTCGTGGGAGCTGGGACAGAAGCTAGACGGAAAGTTGAATGTGTTAGTGATAGATCTGAGTAAGCGATAATAATAATAATAATAATAATAATAATAATAATAATAATAATAATAAATAGTAAAAATAATAATAACAATAATAATAATAATAATAATAGGTAATAAAATAAAAAATAATAATAATAACAATAACAATAATAATAATAATAATAATAATAATAATAATAATAATAATAATAATAATAATAGGTAATAAAATAAATAATAATAATAATAGGTAATAAATTTTATAATAATAATAATAATAATAATAATAATAATAATAATTATTATTATTATTATTATTATTATTGAGATTAATATGGAAGCATATCTTAAAAATGCACGGTCACCAAAGCCATGAATATTTGAAAGGGGAATGGTAAGTAGGCTGTCTGAGGAGGACATAAAAGTGTGGGTAGGTTTATAGGGAATAAGAGTCAGACAAGTAAGAAGGAGCAAGGTTATTTTGAGCTGTGGCTGAGGAAATGGACAGTAGAGTTCTGCACCCTTTGAAGTCGATGAATGGAGGAGGAGCTAATGCCAGATAGAAGAGAGTTGCAATGGTCCAGCATGTATAAGAGTTTCTGCAGCAGAGTGAGTGAGGGATGGTCTAATTTTAGCAATATGATGCAAATGAAAGAAAGATGTCCAGTTAAGATGAGCATTAAACAAGTTGTACAGAGGACTGAGCCAGAGAGGATGGAGATAAAGATCATCATGAATAGAAAGAGTAAGAGAACCAGTTTTTTGAGGATTGATTTAGAACCAGTGAAAATGAGTTCAGTCTTATCACTGTTTAATATAAGAATTATGCTGAATCCATTTCTTGATTTCAGATAGGCAGCTTTCTAATGGGCTGAGCGGTACATTTTAATGAATGTAATACAAATTAGATTTGGATATCATCTGCGTATCAAAGAAAATTTATATTAAAGTGACATGATCAAGGGGAAACATGAGTACAATGAATAAGAGGGGCTCAAAGAACTGAACCTTGAGTCCTAAAGTATAGTGAGTGTATCGTCAGATAATTTTAATATTGCTAATAACACCTTTCATTTAAACCAAAAGTTCTATTTTGGTCTCATTTGTCCACAAAACATTCTTTCAATAGTCTTCTGATTTGTCCATGTGATCTTTAGTAAACTGCAGATGAGCAGCAATGTACTTTTTGGAGAGCAGTGACTTTCTCCTTACAACCCTGCCATGCATGCCATTGTTGTTCAGTGTTCTCCTGATGGTGGACTCATGAACATTAACATTAGCCAATGTGAAAGAGGCCTTCAGTTGCTTAGAAGTTACCCTGGGGTCCTTTGTGACCTCGCTGTCTATTACACGCCTTGCTCTTGGAGTGATCTTTGTTGGTTGACCACTCCTGAGGAGGGTAACAATGGTCTTGAATTTCCTCCATTTGTACACAATGTCTGACTGTGGATTGGTGGAGTCAAAATTCTTTAGAGATGGTTTTGTAACCTTTTTCAGCCTGATGAGCATCAACAACTCTTTTTCTGAGCTCATCAGAAATCTCATTTGTTTGTGCCATGATACACTTCCACAAACTTGTTGTGAAGAGTAGACTTTGATAGATCCCTGTTCCTTAAATAAAACAGGTGCCCACTCACACCTGATGATCATCCCATTGATTGAAAACACCTGACTCTAATTTCACCTTCAAATTAACTGCTAATCTTAAAGGTTCACATACTTTTGCCTCTCACAAATATGTCATATTGGATCATTTTCCTCAATAAATAAATGACCAAGTCTAATATTTTTGTCTCATTTGTGTTCTCTTTATCTACTTTTAGGACTTGTGTGAAAATCTGATGATGTTTTAGGTCATATTTATGCAGAAATATAGAAAATTCTAAAGGGTTCACAAACTTTGAAGCACCAGTGTACATCTTTCACAAACACCAGCACAGTCAGACTCTGCAAAAGCTTCTTCCCTCAGGCAGGCATGCTAATCAACACCATGCTGTCTTCATCCACTAACTAGGACAACACTCACACTCTTTAAACACGAGTGTACATGAGCGACATAACATTGACAAGTACCCTCCCATGTACTTGGTGAATACTTGAGAAATTGAACAATAATCTTAGGGATGAATGTAAAACCAGTAAGTGCAGAAATTTGTCAAGTCATGAACGAGAGAGGATTGCAGAAAAGCTTTTCAATGGAGGGAGAATCAATAGCTTCTTATCTTGGAGAAGCCAGCTAAGAGCTTAGATAGATGGTATAGAGCAGCAGTGAATGATAAAGAGCGAGTTGTGAGGCTGAGGAAGGAGATGATGAAAGCTAGAATTGATATACATTTTCTACTCTGTATATTAATGTTGTCATGTCTACAGTTTGGCTTGCTGTGACTACGGATGCTGTGATGTAGTATGGCATGGTTTGTCAAAGTGGTGCTGGAACTACTGCTAACAAGCTTAGCTGTGGACTTTAAACGTGCTGAGCCAAGTCATGAAATTATTTTGTTAGGGTCAAGAAATGGGCTGAAAAAGCAGCTGTGCCAGTCACAGGAAGGAATTGGAATCTGCAGGAAGTGGTACAGTTAACTATGAGGGCACTGGAGTGCAGGGATGTGATATGGCAGGACTAGGATCAGGTGATTCAAGGGAAGCATTTACTAAGGCCACATTTCCTGACAGAAGACAAATGATAACTAGTCTAATTTGAGAAAACGCAAGGAAAGTAATGGCTCGGCTCAGATGGGATATGGAAGTATGAAATCACTGGGTGAGAGTTATATATGAAGAATGTGAGTCATGTTAAATTTCTGCTGGGAGCTACAGTATTTGTGATGTCCTTCCTGCTCCATAAAATCGTAGTAGGTGAAAAGTTAAGTAGTAAATGATGCAGGGAATGGGATGATGAAACCATGTAAGGTCAGTTTGTCACAGGGACACTACACATGGAGGCATAATCAGGTGTTTATTGCCTTTGCTACGGGACTGTGGTGGGGCAGACTCAAACCCACGAAACCTTTAATAGCAGATATGGGAGTGAAATGCATCTGAAATATATATTCAGACTTGGTTACTATGCATGTGATTTACTACTGCAGCACTGGGGAATGCTGAAAAAAGCAGGAAAAGCAAACAATTGAAAGCCAAAACTGCATGCAGGTTAGGGAAGGATCCCACTGTACCAAAGGCCAATGAACACTTACAGTTATTGATGTAGTATTGCATTTGAATAGTCACTGATCATGCATTAACAATGCCACTGGTGCTTGGTATGGTGGGACTTACTGTTGAACCCTCAGGAAGTGTCATGGGATAAAATCACTTTCTAGTGTTTGCAAGATAGTGGGTATTTAGAGAAAGAAGCTGGGCCCTATGTGTTACCCCAGTGATTAAGTGGAGGATTTTTTTTCTGCATAATTGAATAATACCCTACCCACAATAACCTTGTGACAGCAGATTCACACAAGTCAAAACCTGTATTGTACCAAGAAGAATATAATCAGCCAGTCATCTCAACAGCATGTAAAGGGGACATACAGGTGTTTGAAAGATCATACCTGGAAAATGGCTTTAAAGCACCATTAATAATTTCACATTTATAACTTTGACACCACATTTGTCACCTCGCCAGGGAAAACCAGGCCGAAGTCGCTGGGTAGCTTATTGAGATATGGTGTTGTTCAGCCTGTCATTCACGTTAGTGACTAAACTTAGCCACTCGGTTTTATTGCTGTAAATGAAAGATTATAGTCTCACATATCCATCGTAGTATGTTTTCAAACATGTCATCAAAAACAAAACTTAAATTCACCAAAAAAGATGTTTCTGTGCAGTAATCCATTTAGCAAATACGCTAGTTCGTAAAGTTCGCCTAGCAGACGGCCGGAAGTGCGCAAAAACGATGCGCGTGAAACAGAGGTATAAACAAACACAAGTGTGTAGCATTTCACACAGTGAAACAGCGTGATAAACTCACATTTGGGACCACTGCAGCTGCGTTAGCAGTATTTCCACTTAGATTATGGCAAATCCAGATGATGATATGACGATAGAGTTGTTTGATCAATGGAGAGTCCCTCAGTTGAAAGATTATTTGAGGAAAAGGAACTTGGCTGTGAGTGGAAGCAAGAGAGTGTTGGTGGCATGTTGTTGTGTTGCATGGGAGCTGAAACTGCCCATTGTACAGACTGCGCTAACAAAGTTGACAAAGATGTCGAAAATGCACTGGATGCTCCAGAAGGGAAATGACCTGATCCCAGCACTCTAAACTCGTGGATATCTGAAGATGAGGGAATGAAACTGTGTCCACCAGTGTTTATACAGGACATAGGTTAGTAAAATTTTAACTGCCTATCAACGAAGACTTTTATGTAATTTTAATTAGGCCTATAATATAGCCTAATGTATTATGTTAATATAAATATATTTATTTATATAACCATGTAACCATGTGTAACCATGGCATATACACACATATTAATAAATAAAACTGTTAAAAGTTTACATTTCACTGTCCCGTTGGGTATGTAATGAAATCCTACTGGGCTAGTACTGAGTCTACTGACTGTAACATGATCATGGCATGCTGAGCAACACGCGGGGCTGGAAATATGATATTTTACTGTCATAACTATCCTTAACTTCATTGTCAAGTGTTAAAAATGGAAACAAACAAGAAAGTATGCTTGTCTCTTCTGTTAACACAGTAAATATGTAAATAGTTGGGCCTGCAGACTTTAATTTCGGTGGTATAAAACAAGCGTGATACATGTGCAGTGGGTTTGTTTATACCCCTGCAGCAGACGACGCACATCGTGATCCACTTCCGGTCTACACTTTCTGATTTGGCTTATTTGCACATTGTTCCCGAAAAACGGGCTTCTGTGACCCCTCAAATCCGGATGTAGAACTATTTCTTCCGCGGAGGTGCACAAGCTTGTTGGGCGTCATTCGGCTCCTGAACTACTTCTCTTCACTGTAGAAATGTATTTGAGCTCATGTATCCATCCACCAAACGTGAGCAGGTCAGATGTCTTCAGCTAATGTAACAGAGCGATTTTAGCTAGCATCGTCTTTTAGTCTTCATTTCTGCTATATTTGGATTTATTTTGATAAATTTTTAAGCGTTTCTGGTGTATTAATGTCTTGTGACACAAATAAGCTGAGTTGAATGTCAGTACGCTATGACTCTGAATGCTCTATCTCTGAAAGTATGAGAGATAATTGAAACTTTGTGTGAGGCTTCCTTTAACAGTACTCTACAAATATGCAAATAACTCGTATTTGGGAAAAAAAAGACTTTGACCCGGTTTTCCCTTACGGGGTCACATTTACCCATGATTCTTGCTTATATGTCTACATACCTTCTCTAAAATTAAACTTTTATTGAATTGTTCTCAATTTTCATCAAAAGTTATCCATGATTTCTAGTCATTTGATAACAACAAAATCAAAAATACCAAAAAGATAACAAAAATTTGGTGGATGCCAAATATTTAATATGTTGCCTTTTTTCTTTGAAAGATGGACCCATTTGTACCAGTTTCTTTGTCTGGGCTCCACTGGTTAAAATATTTGTTTGACACATAGGTAAACAAGAACACATTAGACTGAGATGATTTGTGTTTGACCTGAATATAAAGTGTAGATTGTGTAATACTGCCAGGTTTTAATTATTTTAAACATTAGACCAAGACATGCCAGGTTGGTGCCTAGGCAGATACCTCTAAAATATTGCAGTTTAAATGGTTATTTTTTATATTCTGAATGCAGGGGGCATATGGCATGGAAGGAAATCCCATATACAAGCAAAAACCATTTCTTGAGCCTTGAGCCTGAGTCTTCTTGTGCATGACAGGGGCCTTCATCCCACAGTTAAACGTGTTAGGTTCAGTTGTGGACAGTAAAATTAGAATACAGTGCTGTCTCCAAGTTGGGTACAGTGGAATCTCCAGTGACTGTGTTGTGGTGTTGGTGTTAGAGATGGGGGTGATGAGAAGATCTGAGATCTTAAGGCATTGAGTCTGTTGGAAATGTTGAGCTCAAAGTGTGGTGGAAGGACACTCCCAGGAAGTGCAGTTTGGCGAGTGAATGAAGCAGATTGCTGGCAGCATTCATGCAGGCTGCAGCCATGATGCCATGTTCTGTGAAGCAGAAGTCCTCTATAGTGCTGGGATTTTTGTTTGCTTTGATGGGGGCAAGCTCCAAGCAAAATAAAAATGAGCTGACTACAACGAATGGCATGTATAAGCAAACACACAAACAAACAGAAGTTCTAATATAGTGTAATAGACCTGAAATGAGAAAATGATAAACTCTCTTTCTGCTTTTCATATTTTAAGCTTTTATTTTGGACACATTATGAGAAGAACCAGTTTGTTTGAAAAGACAAGTATCCTTGGAGAAATTGAAGGTTAATGAAGAAGGAGGCAGCCACTAACAAGATGGATGTGTTTTCTTATGGTGCCTTACCCTTTACACATCCATAAAGGATAAACAGACTAACAGTCTCATTTACTATGTGGGTGATAATAGTAAATATAAACTGCTGGGTTAAAATGTTAAGTTTTCATAACCCAGTGCTGGGTCACTATGTAATGCAACACATGTATGTATATATATATACATATATATGAATGACTGAATAAATGAATGTTACACTTATATAGCGCCTTTCTAGATACCTAAGGATGCTTTACAATCAACATCCTCCATTTACACACACTGAACCACACACACCGGTGAGAAGCGACAGCCAGTCGTGCACAGTGTACTCTCAACCGGAAGCGACCGTCCACCTGGAGGACTGCATCGAGCACTAGGGGGTCACCCAGGACAGAGTGCCAACCATATCTGGGCATACATACATACATACACACACCAGGGTAATTTTAGAGTATTCATTCCACCTGACCTCCATGTTTTTGGACTGTGGGAAGAAACCGGAGTCCCCGGAGGAAACCCACGCAGACACGGGGAGAACATGGAAACTCCGCTCAGATGTGGACTCGAACCCAAGACCCTAGCGCTGAGAGGCGAACGTGCCGCTCTCTTATATATAAACTGACCCATTTAAATAAAACACTATTTGTAAAATATCTTTATTTCACACAAGCTGACTTATTAGTGTATGTGATTTGCCTTTGTCTGTTGAGAAGATGTTTAACCATCTTTCCTCTTGTTTCTATTTGATTTTTTTATAATCATATTTTTTATATTATAATATATAATCATATTTTCATATTAAATTGAAATTTGACCCATTAACTTATAGCTGGGCTTGAAGAACTATACAGCACTGTGCAAATAACCCCCCAAAATGACCCAGCAGACTTAACCCAGCAGTTTTAAAGTGTGTATATGAAGTGACCCCAGTCATCCCACTGTCTTTAACAAATTTAAAAGCCAAAAATTATAATTTTTTTTTATAATTATAATAGAAATATAAATGCACACAAATGCATCAAAGCATCAATGATATGGTATAATGATTATTATAGGATATAATAATGTATCATTATTAATTAATACATTAAAATGAAGCTTTTGACACAAACCAATTGAAATGAATAAACATGAAGCAAATTAATCATGTTTACAGTTTAAAACAACAATTAAAAACAATGCAATCACAAAAAGCAGTTAAAATATTACTAAAAATGTTATGTGTGTGCCCCCAGTCACTCAGACTAAGGCACTGGTACTATGATCTGAGGAGATGGCATTCTTTGCCCAGCTCTACTAAGTAATGTCAGCTGGCTTAGGTATCTACCAGGTGATCCATCAGAACTGGGGATCCTGCGCTTTCCTCCGAATGTGTTGGCTGACTGGCGGCGATGTATCGGCAGCAGTTGGAAAAGAGGCGGAGCCTGATTTCACATACATCAGAGGAGGCCTGTGTTAGTCTGCACCCTCCTAGAGTCAGAGATATTACAAGTGATAGAGTCAATGAATGGGTGGGTCAGCTACCAAACACATTGGGGAGAAAATTGGGTAAAAAAAGTTATGTGTATATTATTAAAATGATTGACTTATAGTCCAAAGTTCACATATGAAAATAATTATAGAGTTTAAATGTCTGGTTGTAAATAAAAGCAGGAAATCTACACCACACCTTTCCAGGGTCATCTCCAGCTTGAGGTTAATGGTTAAATGATGTTGGTCAATAATAGATTTATGATGATGAGTTGTATTTTAGTAATTATTAAGATATTAGTGTTGTACGATGTGACTGACAAGACAGTAATTGTCTTATGTCAGTTTTTTCTTTCTTTTCATTCCTGCAGAATGGTTATATACACACAAAAGCAGGACCTTTGACATTTGAACACTAGATTAAGTGTTTTTCTGTCTTGAAAATGAAGTATTTTCACTAAATCAGTTAAAGTTAGATATGTTATACTCTCATTCATTGCATGACATTTTCACTTCCTCACAAACACTTCCAAAAATCAAGTTTTGATCCATCCATGAAAGGCAAAGTATTCATCTTACTCATACAATCTAAAAGCTTCTTATATCAAATGATTAAAATACACAACATCATAATACCAACCTTACTAAAATTAATATGCACTGTTAATATTCACAATTAATTATTAATAGTTCAATTTAATAATCTGTTTAAAGAAACTCCACTGATTATTAATAACAAATTATATCATATTTACCTCCACAAATATTTTTCTTTATAAATATTATTAATAGCTGCTCTCCAAAGGAAATTTTGGTGTAAGGAAACTCTTAAGACATAAAATTAACCCAGCCAATGGGTCAGATTTCAACATCAATCATATCTGAAGACGCCAAATATAATTTAAAGCACAGCTGGTTAAACATCTCATCAGTCAGTGTACAGAGTCATCACTAAGTAAACCTCCATAAAACATTTGCTGCAAGACGTGATGATCCAGTTCTGCACAGGGATCAATGAGTCCAGCCTCATCTAATCAGTGAACCTCTGGTCTGAGTCCTGTAACTCAGGAATGAGCAAAAATCTAGTGCATAGTAAAGTCAGTGGAGAGGAGCACTGGAAGTAGTCTTAACAACCCTTCAAGACAGCTATAACAGCAGGGTCACAAAGTGCACTGATAAAACCTCTCACTCTGGACATCACCTCTTCCAGCCTTTCCCTCTGGAAGAAGAATTAGACCCATCAACAGCAGCACAGCCAGACATGTCAGCAGCTGTGGCTCTCATTAACCCTAACAGACACTTCAAACTGAACTTTACAAAACTTCTCTTACTGAGCCAACTTCTCTATTGAGCCTTGTTTGAAAAGTTGTGATGCTGTGTAGATAAAACAGAATATGACTGTGTGCAAATATATGTCATTGAAAATAGTAAAGTATAAAGAAATTTTATTTTAAATGTTGAGAAATTTTATTATGATTATTTTATAATAATACAGTATGTGTGAATTTTGAATTTGATGCCAGCCAGGGGTGAATTTGGAAGTTCTGGGGCCCCAAGCAATGTTATGTCTGGGGGCCCTGATCAAATTCTTTTTAATAGTTATGGTTATGGTGCGGTGCAGGCTTTAACATAAATTTAATAATAATAATAATAATAATAATAATAATAATAATAATAATAATATTATTGTTATTATTATTATTATTATTATTATTATTATTATTATTATTATTATTATTATTATTAATTATTAACAAATATTAATACATTACTTAAACATTATTCATAATATTTTTATTAATAATTACTAGTTGCTATAAATAATATACTAATGATAACTAATAATCATTATTATTAACAATAAAATAATAGAATTCATATTAATCATTAATAAATACAAATAAATTATTAAATATTAATAAACTGTCAAAAGCATGAAGCATAAAATTATCACCCAATTCTGTTTCACCTTGTTAATCAACTTCACTCCAACTCATTACCACCAATTTAAATTTTATTTTCATTTTAACCCATATCATTATGAACACTGGCTTTTGTCATTTACTCTGTATGGTCCCTCTTCAGCTCAGTGTCCATGATTTCCAAAAAATAATTAACATTTTTGATCACATTTACAGGACATTTTTCCACTTTGCCTCTTAAATGATGGCTGGTGGTGAGCTCAAAGGTTTTCTTATGGGAAACAGCAGGTGGAGATGGGAATTTACAGGGCATATAGGACATAATCTTCATCCTAAACTGTTTCATAACTCTATTTGTGGCTGTAGCAACAAATTGTATTCACATACAATGATTTTTCAAAGTGTTCTGGGCCCTTGCAGTGATTTCCACTACAGAATTGATTCTGTTTTTAATGCACTGCTGCCCGAGGGCCCAAAGCGCAACAACCAATATTAGTTTTCAGCCTTGCAACTTACATTCATAGATTTTTTCAGATTCTCCGAAACTTTTAATGATATTATGTATCATAGATTTTGAAATCCCCAAGTTCTTGCCTGTTTACACTGAGAAACATAATTCTTGAATTTTTGCACTATTTACTTATGCTGTCTAGCAGAGTGTGAATCCCATATGAGAAAACATTAGCAGTCACAACAAGGTTTATTCCAGTGAACAGAGCTGTGAATATATTTATAGGTGATTATAGGGAGTCAAGCAACATTTTGGCTCTAATGCATTTGAAATTAACCAGGTGGTAGTGCATGCATGGTAGACATACCATTCAAATTTGATGAAGATTAGTCAAACCTCCCAAATGGGTGCTGGTATTTGTTTGGCTGATTTCCATAAACAGAATACAAAAGTTGAGAAGGAGAAAAAAATCTAAATAAATTGGTGTAAAGTGTTAACATTAAAGTAAAGTAAAAGTATGCAACTGTGAGCTGAACTTGTCATCTTACAGGTCAGCAGTTTTTAGATTATTTTAAAGTGAAGAGTTTACATGTTTGTGTTGAAATAGATAAACACAGCAATGCCTTATTTTTTAATAAAGAGTGCCACCTCAATTGCGTTGACATTTCATAGGGCATATCATAGGGCATCCAAATTGGAGTGATGTTCACTATGTTTTTCCAATGGCATAGTCCTTAACCAGGTCATTTTGAAAATACAAAAAACTGCCATAGACTCACTGACTGACTGACTGACTGACTGACTTACTGTCTGATTAATTTTGTTGAAACACATATACGTGATGAGTGCGTCTGGCCACATCGCTTCCAGGGATGTCCACTGAAGAGGTTACTCTATAGGTGACTCTAATATGCAGCATATTTTGTATTTCAAAATTTCATCAGGCTCCAAAAATTCAGCATTGCAACACTTGCTCAACACTACAGGTTTTGTCAGGGCTGAATGCAACTCTGTTAATGATCTCCTTTTGTCAGTGAGGAGACAAACAATCTTGTTTTAGTCAAGATTTTCAGAGACCCCTATTCTATTGTAAGTTACATGTTTGTAAGTCTAAAGAATATCATTAACACAACATTGCCATTGTGAACAATAATGTGGAGAAGAGGGGGCTGTTGAGAGGGATGTCTGGTCTACTTTACTTGGGTTGTTACCCCCACAACCCTGATACGGATAAGCTGAAGATGATGGATGGATGGATGGATGGATGAATGGAAGGAGTTTCTGATCCATCCACATTGCTAGCAGACCACAGTGCCTGCGAACCAGTGTCTGAGAACCACAGTGCCAACTATCCTGGATCGATTGTAATATGTCCTCATTGAGACACTATGCATCAGAATTTCAACCAGCGCCACATAGTCAAATATTTTCATTGCCTAGAGTCTGCATTCAGCATTTGGCACATGATTAACTGAAATAAGGTGTTGTGAAACAACACACCATTCCATGTTTCTATCAACGGTGGGCTTCATGGAGCTGTAGGGCACACTCACCATTACTTCATTCCAACTACATCAGATAGTAGCAGACTCAATAGTTTGTTACCACATTCCAGCCATCATGTTCTGTACCTAAACCTAAAATTTACAAAAACGCCAGATTAAAATGCTATAGTGCCCCGGGGCACTTCAGTTTTGAAGATAATTCTCCTAATAATTCTACTAATCACACATTCCACTTATCCATTGATACATTACATCCATGTTACAGTTTTTTTGGACCCTGATCATGCTTTTTGCTTTTATTTTTGAACATGCATGTGGTGCTCTTGGACACTGGATGGCCCTGGGCAGTCACCCAGGTCATCCATATGGTAGACCTGGACATGGCAGCACAGAAAACTCAAAACTAACTCTAGGTGTGCAGTGTTATAGCCAAATAGGAGGGTTTCTTAAAAAGAAAAAACACAGAATACCCTGAATAAAAACATGAGTCAATGGTTGTGTCATGGTATATGATGGTATAACCATGATGCATTCAAATGTACCACGGTATTGAGAGTACTATATAAAAATATCATTGTAGTATTATTTTCTACACATACTATGCTACTATCATGGTTGCATGATGGTGTCTGATGGTAATATCAGGGGGGCAGCCATGACCTGGTGGTTAGGGATGTGGTCTTGTGACCAAAAGGTCGCTGATTCGATCCTCAATCAGTTCATGACTGAAGTGCCCTTGAGCAAGGCACCTAACCCCAACTGTTCCCTGGAAGCTGTGTGTAGGGCTGTCCACCACTTCGGGCACATGTTCACAGCCTAGTGTGTTCACTAGTGTTTCACTGTATGCATGGGTTAAGTTCCTTTGTGTGCAAATCACTTTGGCAAAAAGTTTAATCTAAAAAAAATCTACTATGGTAAAACCAAGACAGTAGAACCATGATACTACAATGGCAATATTACAGTAATAGAACTAGTTTTAATATGATGAAATTAGCTGTATTAGCATAGTAAAGCAAGTTGTATTACTGTAGTATTACCAGTGTACTTCCATGACTCTACCATTATACAATTATGATAGTGTCCAAAAAAAACATGGTTCTACCATTATGGCTTTACCGTCATACCCATTACCATAGTGCATTTTTATAAGGGAAATGTTTTTATTATTAATGTTCTTCATGGTAGCCTATGGCGAACATTATATAGCACTTAAATGTGTATTTTTTGTGATATCTTTCAGAAGCTTACTTGAGCGAGAAAAAAAAGTGGTATAGGCCAGATATAACCTAGACGTGTGACGTAAGAGTGTAGCTGTTATAGTTGACTGAGCTAAATATGAAGCTCAGTGGAATGTGAATGAATCCTACAGCAGCTACAAAACTTAACAAGTCCCTTGTAATAAAATCTGTAAACACGTTTCATATAAACCAAATGAAACTCCTCTCTGCACCACCTTTACTTACAGTGATAAAGTTTAACAATCGTTGAAAAAAGTACAGCGTCCAGAAGCCATTGTGTAAAAATGAATGTTATGGACACTACTAAGCTAAGAGGCACACGAGTCAGGTTATTTATATACAACACTGCTGAACATGAATGTTAAATAGCCTAAACATGAGAAAAACAGAAGTAAAAGTTAGAACATGCCGGTAAAATGGCATGAATGTGTACGTTTTTGAGCTTAATTCAAGAAAACGTCATTTCTGAGACATCTTTCATGCATTTCTCTTATGAGTGGCGGGGTTTCCAAAGCGAAGTATCAAGGGCATGCCGTACAGTAGGCTACTTGAGGAGGGTCCCACGCAGAGCTGAAGGAGCGCCCGTGGCAGTATGTGAGAGAGGTTTATGCGGTTTCTTTCTACCATAATGGTGACAATCTGGAACATTCCCAGTGGCTATAAACAGTGTCTGTAATAGGCAGTGCGCACTCTTCGCCTCGCTCGCCTCGCTTCACTTCGCTCTGACTCTCTATGCTGAATTGCTCCGCATCGTTTGCAGACATCCTTTCGTGTGAGTGAGCAGGAACATCAGGTAAAACCTTTTCCCTTCATCTTCTGCTGATATACATTACAATGTACAGTCTACACGCTGGTATATGCGTGGCATTAATGTATATAAAGGCTTTCATTCACGTCTTCGACAGATGCGGATAAAATCTCTCTTAACCGTTTTTAGTCACATGTTTACATTTAAATTTTCGAATCCGGCCGTTTTAGCTAAAAGTCAACAGGCTATTGAATGAATGTGATGAACAGCAGCACACTGTCACCGTCATACATGCAGGGAGCTGAAGGGAATAGGAGCATATGATGGGCTTGTGCTGCTGGTCGCATTGCTTCGTGGCTTTAAACGAAAACTGACTGTTGTGTCATCTCACAGACCTGCCTTCTATAGAATTTCTGAGCTTACATAAAACGGCGAGGCTGTTCAATCGTCATTTTCCTTAGAAAAGGCAAGACTGTGGCTTTGAAGTCAGATTGAACGTCATGCCAACGCCTCTGGCCATTCATGCTGTAGCCTCAAAACGTTCACTCGTGTAGAATGTACATTTTCAGACGTGCTGTTTAGTGTATATGAGTGTATGTGTTATGTGCAAAAATCGTAGAATATCGTGAAAGTTCATTCAAAAACGTAAGCTGAATGTTATATTCACTACACGTACAAGTCACATTTAATTTTTAATTTTACTGCTGTTCAGTAATATAGCTCATGAAATCCAGGTTAAATTATTTTATTTCATTTTCAGTAAATTACTATTCAAAGTGTATTAACTTTAAAGCAAAAATAATAATAATAATAATAAAAATCAACATTTTAAATTCAATTAAACCCTTTTCACAATATTCTAATTTTTGGAGAGGCACTATGTACATGATACAGGGCCACATCAAAAAATGTAATATGATGCAAAAGGTGCTACATTGTTCATAATTTCATTCAAAAGGATAAACTGTCATACTCTACATTCATTTCACATAAAGTGACATTTAAAGCATTTTTTTAATTTTACTGTTGTTCAATATGTCTTATGGCTCATGAATATCAGAAATCAATATATATATTATTAAAATATTTCATTTTCAGGAAATTCTATTCAAACAGTATTAACAGAAAAACAAAAAAGGTTTGAAATATGTCACTGTGTGTAAAGAATATTAAATATTTTTGAATTAAATTCAGAAAAAAATAACTTTTTGACATTTTTTTTTGGAGATACACTAATACAATTGAATGTATGTGTGTATGTATGTACATTGCCACATCAGCAATTTTGAATATAATGAAAATGTTGTTACATTGTTTCTCATAATTTAATTAAAAATGGTAAACTGTCATACTTTAAATTTAAAGTGACATTTCAAGCCTTTTTTGTTTTACTGCTGATCAGTTTGGCTCTCATTCTCAGTTTGAGTAACTTACTATTCAAACAGTATCAACATTAAAACACCCACACACAAAAATGCTTGAAATGTCACTTTGTGTGTATTAATATAATATTTTACCTTTTTTCATTAAATTATGAATACACTTTTTTGGAGGTGCACTATTATGTATGTATGTAGCATGTTGCTTGAGTTGATTTCTTTTCTGTGTAATAATCTTTGGCTCAAGGAGGCATTTCTGTAACTGGTAGACTACGAGGACCAGCATGTCACTGCACACACTAAGAAAATTACAGATTTGTACTTAAGAGAGTGCAAAGATTGTCACTGGGGCTGCACCTTATTGAGGTACAATAGAGTACCTTACCATTATTGTACCTATGGGTTTTGTACCAGATAATGTACTATTCTGTACCCGAAGAGGCAGAAATGTACCTTTGAAAGAACATTTATAAAAAGTGTACCTTTGAGTACAAGGCAGTGCTTATATCATACCTCTGTTTTTTTAGTGTGTAGGGTGCTGAAAGTGAGTTCTGGTCTCTAGAATGAGTCTTTAATGCTCAAACAAGCATTATAATTTATAACACCTCATGATCTGGGAGGAACATAATGAAAGTTTTTCATCTTGTACAAACCATCTCGTTCTGTCAGATGTCACATATTTACATAGAAAAACATGAATCAAGTTGTTGAAAGTGTTACCATTTCCTCTGGAGTCTTTTCAGGTCTTATGGTTTTGTCAAATATGCACAACACAGAATTTAAGACTAAAATCAATAACTGGACAAACAAGAAATAATTATTTTTTCAGTGTGAAAAATTGTAGTTATGAATGACAGTATTTTAATAAGTTGGTTTGACATCATTAGGTTTAATGACTTGAGTTTAATTGATTATTATTTTATATTTGTATATAAAAGAAATGTTAGAAAAATTGTACAAGACAATAATATACATGCATGTTACATCATTATATACATTAAGCCACATGGATGTTTTGTGTGTTTAATGTGAGTGTCATTGGCTACTTCTCAAACACTTAACATTTCGTCTGGTAATTGTGAGACACTCCCTAACACTGCAGCCACCTGAGCAAACACAAAGCTAAGCGTCTGTATTCTTCCTTCATCAAACAAGTGTAGTTTAGTAAAGGTTGTGCTTGTAGTTTTTTGCCTTCTTCCATTTCATCACCAAACTCTAATTGTGCTGGTTTTTGTTAACTGGTGAGGAAAAGTAGAATTCTGAATGTCAAACGAATGTCCAATATTAAACTAGTAAAGTTCCACTGAGTTATTATGAAACAAAGAAACCTGAACTGCTTAATACAGATACAGAAACCTTTCTTTTTATACATATAAGAAATCTCTCTATATACTATCTCTTTTGTATATTTACTTTCAGTTAATTTACATAATGCTCCTGGTATGAAGCAAAGCCTTTAACCCAACACAAGATGGAATAAATTGTTTTTATTCTTTCTGACTCAGTGGGTAGCTTTTGATACTGTCTGTAAGAGTAATACGTACAGGTAAATGATCTCTGTTCTGACTGACTGCCTGTATGAAGCCTCATTCAAAAAGCACTTCAGGTGGAAACAACTTCAGTATGAATGTCTGAATGTAAATGCAGTTTTTGTGACATGACAGAAAAAGCCAAATGAATGAATGTTTATGCAGTTTAGCTTCCATACATAGATCGTGTGGCCTTTAGAGTATATTCTTAGAACTTAGAAATTTAGAAACTTGGTCTGTGTTTACATACTACAACGGACAAGGAGTATTTTGTTTTCTATTGTATGGGTCCTTTAACAATTATCTGGTACAGAACAAAATTCATGATTACTTCAATGACTATCCAGAGCCTGATGCGCAAAAAAGCATCCCTACACATCTATATTTGTTATATTTGAAGATTGCTATATTGTTTCTACAGTTAAAAGACAGTACTTGCCAGATATAAATCACTAGTGTTGTCCAGGATGTTATACTTCAGACGTGTCTGTCTGTAGATCTCTAAAGAAAGTATGTACAGGAACTTTTTTCACTGGCATTTCTGGCTTAATAGTCTTTCTTTGCTGCTCTTCCATGAAACCAGTGTTTACCAAGTCTCTGTTGTGCCATTACACATTAATTGCTGCACTACCGAAGAACTTGGCTTTTTGGTGAAAACTTTGGAAACGTAAGTGAATATGCCTACATACCGTGGCTCCAGGGAGTAAATGAGACAGGAACAAATTTTCTAATGTCTGTTTTTAACAAAAAATGCAGAAAACAAACTGTAGTCATACACAGTGCATTCTATAAACTGTGGTTTATCATCACATTTACATATTTCCAGTATGTCCTGGGTGGTGAACTATAAAGAGCAATCCACTGATTTAAATTAATTATTAGGGATGCACCGATACCGATACCAGCATCGGGTATCTGTCCGATACCACGTGCGT
>BRDA01009816.1:27681-59851 GCA_036984385.1 Crenuchus spilurus
CAAAAAAAAAAAAAAAAAAAAAAAAACACCTCCCCCTCGACCCAAAATTTTGGTGAAAAAGGATGATCACCAATTTTTTTTTTTACTTGGCCATATTAGAAAAACACCAAACAGTAATTGTGTTCATAGAAGAACATCATGAAGGAAGCTGCACCTAGAAATTATACAGTGCTTTGTTCTGTGGAAAGGAGAAAAAAGTAAACTTTTAATACACAGACCTCATTCTAAATGTGAAGCATGATGGAGGGAGTGTCAGGAATTGCTTTCCTACTTCATGGCCTAGACACTTTTTGATTAATGAAGGAACAATTAATTCAAAGGTGTATTGTGTATTTTACAAAAAAGTGTAAGGGCAGCAGTCTATGACCCAAAACATACAAGTAAATCAGATTAAAAATGGTTAAAAAATGGAAATTTGTGTTTTGGAATGACTAAGACAGAATTCTGACCTTAACTCTATGAAGGTGCAAGACCTGAAGATGGCTGGGCATTCAACACTTCCCAGAAATACTGAAAAACTGAAATAATTTTACAGGAAGCAGAGGTCCAAAAAATCTCTCTCAACATTGTGCAAGTCCTATTTGCAGATACTGGAAATGTTTGGTGGTAGGGCTGCCATGATTAGTTGACTAGTCACGATTATGTCGACTATTAAAATAGTCGACAACTGATTTAATAGTCGATGCGTCGTTTTTTTTTTTTTTGTTTTTAACTTTCTTTTTCTCTCCAAACTGCTGTGGCACCTTCCAGTGCTGTGTCTGCCTTTCTGTCCTTGACACACATGCGCAGTAGTGGTAACCGGGGTAGGTCATGAACGACGTCACAGGACGTTATACAGACAGGCTCTGCTATCATGGCTAGCCGGCAACGGAGCTCAAAAGAGTGGGATAATTTTAAGAAAATGAAAGAGAAACGTGTGCAATGCAATACCTGCAAGGCAGAACTTGACTTCCACGGTAACACAACTGCGATGCACGAGCACCTGAAAAGGAAGCATGTGGCTGATTGTGACAATGATGAAGAGGGACCGTTATCTCGGTAAGCTAAATTGCTGGTTAGCTGCTAAAATTAGCGTAAACAGAGAGTTAACTTGCTGCTTACTCATACTGCTAGCTGTAAAAGTGAACATTAGTGACGATGATTTGATTAATTAGCCTTAGCACACATTCATGTGTTTTCTGTAACGTTATAACAGTCATGTGTTTGAATAGCAATGCTAATGTTTTCTAACATTACGTTTCAGTGCTACGTTTACACTTTATGCTAAACAGTTAAATAATTGTTTGTTGCAACAAGCTGCATATTTCATTAAAGGGTTAATGAACTATGATCTTAATTGTTTTTATTTTTAGCATATAGCTGAAATCTAATGACGGTTATATAATAACAGCTGCATTCTAGTGCGATAAGCTGTATGTTTTATATTCAATCAACGTATGATCCGATTAGTCGACTAATCTTAAAAAAGTAATTGGTGATTAGTCGACTATAAAAATAATTGTTTGTGGCAGCCCTATTTGGTGGAGGTGACTGCTGCTAAAGATCTACAGAATGTCAAATTCAAAGGTTCACTTATGTTTTCTAGGCTGCATTTACACAGTATGCTCAATAATACACAAGAACTGTGTATTGATTTGGTTAGATTATGTTTGGTATTTAATCACATTTATACACAATTCAAGTTCAGTAACCTTTTCTTGCAACCATATTACCCAGCAGGCACAGGACGTTATTAGACGTTATCCTGTTACATTTTTGTCATATGACGTCATGACCAACATTCAACCACAAATTAACATCTATTGACGTTGGTGGCCTGCTGGGTTACTGACGCTTGAAATACTCTACAGCTAACAGTCTGCACTAGGCTTTTCATTCATTTATGATGACTCACTATAGCATATCAGTCCTAAGTAATCTACCAAGTTTGTGTGACCATGGCTGCAGAATCTCTGCCAATCAATAGCTTGTATTCTCGTCCCACTTTTTCTGTTCAGCCTGTAAATCTGCTTAGTATGCATGGCAAGGTCTAAGGCAAATGAACCAATAATCAAAGTGCAGTGTAATGCTTTATAAAGTAAGAGCCAAAAAAACACTGCATAAGGACTGGCTATAGGCAGTCCTTTGGGGATGGAGGCGAGGATGGGTATAAATAATTAAGAAGTGCTGAGTGATGTTTTCCATCTACAGTGGAGGAGAGAAGGTGAAGTGGTTCAGAAACATCAGGCTCAGTGATTCAGTCCAGGATCCTGTCCCAGGAATGTAGGCGTTAACTTTTTCTTTTTAAGTCATGTCTTTGGCGTACCTGAGCCCAATTCTTTGATGATGCATCTCAATGCTAATTTGTTTTATAATTAGTTTATGAGCTGGATGTTGAACGTGATGTAAAAGGTGATAAACACAAAACAGCACCATACCGTACTGGTGTAAGTAGTTATTTATAAATGAAACAACTACATTTATAAAAGAGAAATACATTCAGACCTAATTATGAGCAACCTATGGAAGTGAGGCTTGAACAAAAACTCCATCAGAAGGCATGGATTTATTTTTGGGCAAGTTGTAGAAATTAGGTTGTGGTAATGATCTAATTTGCACTCCCTTTTTAATTTAAAGAGAAATGGTTTCAGTTAATTACCAATGTTTATTCATCTCATACATCTATTGTATTCATCATATCACTTTTCTGCTGTGGTCTTAAAATACAAATACTAGATCATCATATGGCAGATTTTTGTAGTGAAAATAAAATGTATTGTGAGCTCTTTATAGACTTAATCTGCCTTCTATAATAGGCCAGTCTAAACTAGCTTGCACCATCCTAATTTATAGCAGCTGTGGGAACACTACAGTGCTTTTCTTATTTATTGACCACTAGACTGAATCAATAGATTTTTCTTGCAGACGTTTGAGGCAATGAATTATCTTCCAAACTCTGATTGGTGTGTTGAAATACTTTTCAAGTTTCCAATTCATTAGGTGATTAGGCAAGGAATGTTTATTTATATAGCACCTTTCATACACCACAGTCATTCAAAGTGCTTTACAAATTAAGAAATAAAAAGATAAATCAGTTAAATTAAAAGAAAAAAAGAAAATTGCTAAACATAAAAATTATAGAGGTAAATAAACAAAAATTCAAAAATGATTCAATACAAGTTTAGATCAAATTCTATATTTGCTGGAGAGAATAAACAAAGACCTCCAAGAGTTAAAGATCCTTAAAGAACCTCACAAGCTTGACTTAATCAAAAATTTGTTCTTTAGACTCAGTTCTTATGTTAGTCTCAAGGTTTCTCAGCATCCAGTCACGATGTCTTTAACATAGAGATTTCATTTTAAATCTGTTATCAATTCAGAACACAGTGATAAGGAATGAAGGACATGATAGAACATGTATTATGAGATCAAGCTTCAGTTATTTCAAGATAATATACTCCCTGCAAACAAGCAGCAACATCCTGCAGTCACAATGCCAATGCAGTGCTAATGAATGATTAATTAAAGACAAGCCAACGTGGTAGCTTCCATTCATTTGAGAATCTCATTGACCTACTTCAGGAATTTCACTCATTGAGTGAAGAGGAAGAGGAATTCTGCCCCAGCATCTTAAAGTGGAGACTTGTCTCAAAGTCTGTGTGATATCCTCTTATTCTAAATTTATTCATTTAGCCAAGTCTTGATTTGAAGTACATTCTTTCTGAGCGAAAAAAAAAAGTTTTTTTAACAAAACCACATGTATCAATTATTGTCATCCCTGCTTTTAATATTCTGTACAACCTCCCTAAAATTATACTTAGTCTTCTCCTATAACATCATATGAGTTTACACAAAAAACAGCAATGAAATTGCGAATAGTACCCTTTACACAATCTCTCCACATTGTCCAGGATCCTAGGTCATTGTCCTATTTAGCTCACCCATCCTTTTTAGCTTCAGAATTCTTGGCAACCCTAGGATATCTTAGAAAATCTTAGAAGTATAGCTGAAATATTTTTACATTTATATTTGATTTATAATTTTTTAAAAATAATTTGATGTATTTGAACTGTTTTTCCACCAGAACATGTCCAGATCAGCATAAAATTATTTACCAAAAACTAAATCAGGCTTCTGCAATGGCCATTTTACTGAACTGATAGAAAAACTGTGTTGGTCTAAAGAGGAGAGTGATAATGGATGATCTGGAGAGATTCTGTAAAGAAGAATGGTCTCTGCTGTGTATTTCCATCCTCATATAATATTGTAGGAGGAGACTAAGTTCTATTTTACTGGCAAAGGGAAGTTCCACAGAACATTAAATGCAGGGGTGTCAATAAGTGTGGCACATGTGGTTTTGTTAAAAAGAACTGTTTCTTAATTAGAGATATTATTCTGAATAAATGTACTAAATTGGCCTCAAATGGTTGGGTTTTTCCACATTTTTTGGTATGATATTATGCTAATTTAACTAAATAAACTTTTTACTCTTTTTTTCCAGGGGTGCCCATAATTGTGGAGGGTTTGTACTTGTTTTAATGTTTGGACACAGTTTGGTTTTTCATGATTTAAAAATTTTCTGCATTGTAGATTAATACTAAAGTCATCCAAATTATGAATACCGGTAAACACATCTGTAATTATTTAGTAAACAAAGAAGTGTTAAACAAACCAGAATATGTTTATATTTTACATTCTTCAAAGTAGGCACCTTTTTGCTTAGATGCAGCTTTCTTGGCATTTTCTCAGTCAGCTTTATGAGGCAGTCACCTGGAATGGCTTTCAGTTAACAGCTGTATCTTGTCAAGAGTAGTCATGACTTGCATTTCTTGCCTCTTAATGTGTTTGAGACATCAGTTGTGTGTTTACTTTGAAGTAAAATCTAAAACATGTTTTGGTTTGTTTAACACTTTTGTTCACTTATGTGTTCCTTCATTGTCTGGATGACTTCAGTGTTATTTTACAATGTAGGAAAAAAAACATTTAATGAGAAGGTGTGGCCACTCTTTTGACTGGTACTGTGTCTCAGTTCAGATTACATGCATAATGCAGTTTATCAACAATTAATAAAGTGCTTTTTACTCACCTCTGAGTGCCATGCTGTCAGCCATGTTGTTCAGATAACTGTGAACAAAAGCATCTGCACTTACTGGTCCTCACCTGAATTTCAAGGAATTTGTGGTATAACTCTTAGAGAGATCCTGTGCACTCCTTTATAATCTAGGACATGCTAGTCGTACAGTCCTCATGGGTAATGGCAGCAATTTCCGTGAAACAATACATATCACAATATATTAGCACAATGTACCAGATATCAAACAGACATTTTTGTGTTAACCTTTACCATAAAATGTACTTTAACAATAACCCAAATGTTAATGAATATTGTGGAGAATGCTTTTGATGTCTGTATTTGGTCTTTAGCTGGTTTGCTCTGAGGTGCTTCTCTGAGTTCAAGGGAACAGAGGAGTGAACATTCTGCACTTTTATTCATAAAGGCTGCAGCACAGACGCTGGATAATATGAGGACATAAAGTCTGTGTGTGAGAGAACACCTGGCTGTAAAGCTAACAGAGAATAACAATGTTCACACAACATCTTTTACCAAAAGAAGCAGCAGGTACAAAGACAGTAGGCCGTAGGATACTCGTTAAACTCCAAAAACAGTACTACTTGAAATAAGCCAAATATTCCTAAATGTCATGAATTTTTTTTGTTTTGAGAAAAAAATCTGCCAATGGGGTAAGCAAAAGTTGCTTGGCTAGAATTCCTATAACTAGCAAATGAATGTAACTCATTCATTCATTCATTATCACACCCGCTTAATCCTTATTAGGGTCGCGGTTAGTCCCCCACCCCCTCACTGGGCGCAGGGCAGGGCATTACACTATTCAACTAAGCCCAGGACAGGGCTGAATGTAACTCATGTGTTTTTAAATTAAACTAAATTGTCAAGAATTTTCTGAAGAAACATTTTTTTAAATGAGTGTTACAAACTCTTGATTTAGAGTCAAATACATTTCTTAAATTGAGAATTAGTTTAAGTGGCCTTATTCTTTAAATAAGTAAAAATCTTATTCTGAGGCCCCGAGTGGCCCCCGAGTAAAGACGCTACCACTATGACCAGAGGATCACGAGTTTGAATCCCGGTCATGCTGTTTGCCATCAACAGCCGGGGCCCAAGAGAGCAAAAATTAGCAGTGCTCTCTCTGGGCGGGTAGATGGCGCTCTCACTCTCACTATCACTTTCACATTGCAATGTTCGCTGGCTCAGGCGTCTACTGATTGGTCCAATCGGAGCTGGGGACCCTGTGTGCCTTCCTCCGAGCGTGTTAGGCTCTCCAGTGACGGTGTATCAGCGGTGGTTCGAAAAGAGGCGGTGGCTGCATCACACGCCACGGAGGAGGCTTGTGCTTGCCTGCACCCTCCTACAGTCAGGGACATTGCAAAAGTGATGGGGAGAAGCCTAATAGAGGGGATGGGCTTATTGGCTAACACTTCATTGGGAAGGGGATAAAAATGGGCAAAAACCTAGAAATAAATTATTAATAAATAAATAAATAAATCTTATTCTGGTATTTCAACCAAATCATAGTCGTACCCTGTAACTAGTAAATAAAGCTCAAGATGAGCTGAAATATCTTTTTAAGAAAAAGTTAGACATATGTTCTTTGAATGAGCTTAATTTTCTTGGGCAAAACTTTCTTGTTAAGACCATTTTTTTCTTTTTAGACAAAAATAAAAAAATGTCCATAAACAAGGGTTTTTTACTTTCTTAAAAATCATTTTTTGCAGTATACTTCCTAAACCTCTGCTAATCTCTATGTCAGTTACAGAGCAAATCCACACCAAACATGACTAAAAAGATGTAGCTGCAGGTGTTGTTCTCGTCCATTGATTTACATGTGTTTGTATGTAGCACATGGTTAGTCTCAAAGCTTATTGTTTTACCAGCGAACAGATTTGCTGATTTATCAGCTAACAGATTGCTGGCTACTGTGCATGTGTGCAAGCATTTTTGTGACATTCTGTTTTCCTGTTGCATAATTTTGTCCTGGTTGTCTTGTCTGTTTGGTATTGGATAGAGAGGATGTTTGTGCTTTAGGCAATGGGCTGAGGGCTCCCATTCGAAGTGTAGGCGTTCTCATATTAATTTGCCACTGCATGCACACCCCATGCAAAAGTGAATTCAGGAACATTGATACAGCCATCGCTGTGTCAGTCTTTTTTATGAGTGTTTATTATTTTAGCATTTCTTAATGTTAAATGAGGAGAACTGGGAGATGTAGATACTTAGTAAAGAAGGAACTAGCAATATTCAAAAGGTCTGCTTGATGAAAATGAAGGATGATGCTAAAACTAAGAAAGTGGATTAGAAACAGGAGCCTCAAAATAACGTTTTTATGTATAAAGAATAAAGTTAATAGAACTGTTCCTGAATGAAAAATTCATTCCTCCCGCGGCTGTCAACTCACACCACACGTTCAAGGACTTACCCCCAGCTGATGTTACTACTTCGCAGCGCCCCTCCACCAATCAGGAACCGGTCCGTTGGTCAGTGTCTCCTGAATACTAAATCAGTGTCACCTGGGCTCATGATCACAGACTATTTAAACCCTTTTGTTTGTTTGAGTCATTGCAAAGTATTGCCACTCATTGTAGCATATCAAGTGTTATTAATAAAGTTATATTCTCCGTGTTCTGACCACTTTTGCTCTGTGATTTGCTTTAGTGTAACCCCTTTGGTTTTGTCTGCCTGATCTCTCTTTTCTTCCTGGTATTTTGACCTCTGCCTGTCTCCTGTTTGAGTTGGTTGCTTGATTGTGTGGTTTGGGACCTGTTTTTGCCTTACGTTTACTCTTTTGGATTGTCCTTGTATTTATCGGTAGTACTGCTTTGCTGGCTGTATATCCCGTATCCGATTAAACCGACTCTTCTTATTTCTGCAAACGTCTGGTTATCTTGTAAAGAGTTACAGCTTGCAAAAGCTGATTACTTACCATGACGTTGTCTCTGTATTTCTTTTGGTCTGCAAGCCCAGTGATGAATTTTGGGGGCGGAGCTTCTGAAGTTTTTTATTGTTGTTTGTTTTGCTCTGATATCAGCGGTTATTCTCCAGAATCTTGTACAGCACCTTTAACTGGAAGAAAGCCTTTTTGTATATAAGTGCACGTTTCGGATAAGCATGAGCATTCTCTATGTTGTACTATTAAGGTATGTCTATGTTCTTTATAGTCAAGGATATCCTACCAAGTTTCATATTTACAAAACCTGAAACTAAGTATAAACACAATTAATAATGGCTTTCAAGTGCACTCCTTTGAGTAAGTAGCTAATAATGTTTTACCTCAGTGTCTCTATAGCTTTTGCCAGTCTGATTTTGAAACCAAATGTGCTTTATGGTGTGTTTATGAACGATGCATATCTTGCATGTCACAAGATAAAGCAATAGTAAGCTGTTTAAGGGTGATGAACAAGTACAACTGATGCTAGGAAACAAGACAATTCATGCAAGTCTGAGTCAAATCTGGAGTAAGTCAGAGTCTTTTAGTAGAGATTTCTGTCCTTATATTAGCTGCAGGCATTGCATTGCACCAAATTAAATATATCCCTCATGGATACTTTCACATTTGGGCCAGACTTCACAGTCTTATGCCCAACCATTCAAATCTCATGCATTAGGAAAAGAAGTACCCCCCCACCCCCCACCCCGCGTCTGTGAGCAGCATTCTGTACTCCACCTGCAGTGGATTTCTCTAGTGATTTATCCCTGAACATTTAAAAGGACTCTGAGCTTGCCTTGCTCATTGTGAGGTACTGCCAAACAGTAACGTTTTGTCTCTGTTTGCAATTGCTAAGCCAAGACATTGTAGAACTTTGAATGTGGTCAGAATTAATTGTGGCATTCGTGTGGCAAGCGTTGGCGGTGAGACATTATCTGGTTACAAAGCAGAATGGCAAAACCTTGCTTCCTGCTAAATTAATAGATTTAAAAAGATTACTAGCAGTAAAATATTCCAGAGCAGCTATACTGTAAAAAACATTGTTTACAAATAAAACTCGAAGTAAAAAAAAACAAAAATCTAGACAGTGGCAGTCATTTATCTGGATAAAGGCAAAATCAGAGGCAGAATTCTTTTATATGGCACTGTATCTTATATACCTAATATCATTGAGCTTATGTAATTGATTTTTAACATGTTGCCTTATGTTCTGTTTAAAACTGATTCAGAACTCTTCTGGTTGGTCACCATGACGGACGCAATGACTGGTACAAGGGGCGTCCACTCAAAGCCAGGATCTGGCCCTAGCCCAGAGCTGACTGATGAAGAGAAGGAGATTATCAACAATGTCATTGCTCGAGCTGAGAAGATGGAAGCCATGGAGCAGGAGAGGATTGGGTAAGTGATGAGTGAGTGACTTCATGGTGACAGATAAAAAAAAGTAAGTAAGAATACTGTTGACTATACACATCTAAAGCATTTGATAGATAGTGACACTAAATAGAATAAACCAGAGATGTTCTAAGTAATATTCATGATCATACTGAAATTGAAGATGAATGAAATATGCTCTCTTTTCTGTCTGTGTATGGAAGACGTCTGATGAATCGTCTGGACAATATGAAGAAGACTGTGTGTGGAGATGGGGTGTCTCGCTGCTTGTTGTGCGGGGAGCAGTTAGGTGTTGTAGGAGTCAGCTCTGTGGTCTGTGAAGACTGTAAAAAGGTTAGAACTTCATTTTTTAAATTTTTTGAACCAGTTGTACGTTGTTTTTTTCCCCACCATCTTTCCTAAACACTGAACAAGAAAGCAACAACTAAAGTCTAGTTCACATTACATGATTTTAGCTCAGTTTTCCATTTGCTGACAGTTTTTTGTAGATCACCAACAAAAATCTCTGCTCGGAGGAAAATCTGGGAATACTTGGGGCTCGCTCAGTTGTATAGTGTGAACTGCAGAAAGACGCTCGCCGAGCTGTCACCGATTGATTGCCGACCAGTCACAGATGCCCGGGAAATATTTGACATGCTGAATATCCGAGATCCAGTCAGTGACTGTGTCAACAACAAATGGGATCACGTAACTGCCAACTTCTCCCTTGGCAATGTGGATAGAGCTGCCCACTGCCCCACAATGTTTATTAGTGTGTGTATCAATAAACACACACTAATGTTTCATTGAACAACAGACTAAATTAAATGTGTTCAAATTCCTCTGTGTGTACACATTGGTCAATGATTGTCAATCACTGATCATTGATTAATCTTAGGTCAATGACACTTTAATTTTTCCAGCATTTACTGTGTCCACCCTTTGCTTTTATCACATCTATCTTTCCAGAAATCTTTCTTCTTACAAATACTTTCTTATGATACAGTTAATCACAGTTACAGATATAGCCAACAGTCCAAAAGTCTTCCACAGCTCAAATGTTTTGGCATTCTCGTGTAAATATTCCTCTTTCTGGTCTTTTTCCTTTTGTCAGTCTTTGACAGCTGCAAATGCTTTCAGACCAAACTCATAGTGTATCTTCTGTCAGTAGAAAAATAAACACCTCCTTTTTCTTATATCTTCTAATCATTTTTTGAACTTCAGTTTTGGATACTCTTGCTTTTCGCACATTTCTTTTACTTTTATCTTATCCTTACACAAGTCTTATGTTTCTTTTAGATGCACATGATAAAAACAACTTCCACAGCAGTTAAAGTGTGTTTGGGTAGTTTCTTGTTACTTTTTTACTTCCCCTTTGTCACTCTTTTCTGGCTCCGAATGTTTTGTAAACACTCAAAAACCATAATCACAATATACAGTCATGGCCGAAAGTGTTAGCACCCCTGAATTTCTCACAGAAAATTATTGCAATTACACATGTTTTGTTATACACATGTTTATTTCCTTTGTGTGTATTAGAACAACACAAAAAAAAACAGAGGAAAAAAAGGCAAATTTGACATAATTTCACACAAAACTCCAAAAATGGGCCGGACAAAATTATTGGCACCTTTTCAAAATTGAGGGTAAATAACTTTGTTTCAAGCATGTGATGCTCATTCAAACTCATCTGTGATAAGTAACAGGTGTGGGCAGTTTAAAAATCACACCTGAAACCAAATAAAAAAGAGAGAAGTTGACTCAATCTTTGCATTGTTTGTCTGTGTGTGCCACACTAAGCATGGAGAACAGGAGAAGAGAACTGTCTGAGGACTTGAGAACCAAAATTGTGGAAAAATATCAACAATCTCAAGGTTACAAGTCTATATCCAGAGATCTTGATGTTACTTTGTCCACAGTGTGCAACATAATCAAGAAGTTTACAACCCATGGCACTGTATCTAATCGCCCTGGACGTGGACGGAGGAGAAAAATTGCTAAAAGGTTGCAATGCAGGATAGTCCGGATGGTGGATAAGCAGCCCCAATCAAGTTCCAAAGGAATTCAAGCTGTCCTGCAGGCGCAGGGTGCATCAGTGTCAGCTCAAACTATCCGTTGACATTTGAATGAAATTAAACGCTATGGCAAGAGACCCAGGAGGACACAGAGACATAAAAAAGCTAGGCTGCAGTTTGCCAAAATGTATGTAAGTAAGCCAAAATCCTTCTGAGAAAACATCTTGTGGACAGATGAGACCAAGATAGAGCTTTTTGGTAAAGCACATCACAATGAGGCCTACAAAGAAAAGAACACAGTACCTACAGTCAAATATGGTGGAGGTTCAAAGATGTTTTGGGGTTGTTTTGCTGCCTCTGGAACTGGGTGCCTTGACTGTGTGCAAGGCATCATGAAATCTGAAGATTACCAAAGGATTTTGGGTTGCAATGTAGAGCCCAGTGTCAGAAAGCTGGGTTTGCATCCTAGGTCATGGGTCTTCCAGCAGGACAATGACCCCAAACATACTTCAAAAAGCACCCAGAAATGGATGGAAACAAAGCGCTAAAGAGTTCTAAAGTGACCAGCAATGAGTCCGGATCTAAATCCCATTGAACACCTGTGGAGAGATCTTAAAATTGCTGTTTGGAGAAGGCACCCCTCAAATATGAGATACTTGGAGCAGTTTGCAAAAGAAGAGTGGTCCAACATTCCAGTTGAGAGGTGTAAGAAGCTTGTTGATGGTTATAGGAAGCGATTGATTTCAGTTATTTTGGGTGTGTTATTAAGGGTGTGCAACCAAATATTAAGTTGAGGGTGCCAATAATTTTGTCCGTCCCATTTTTGGAGTTTTGTGTGAAATTATGTCAAATTTGCCTTTTTTTCCTCTGTATTTTGTGTTGTTCCAATACACACAAAGGAAATAAACATGTGTATAACAAAACATGTGTAATTGTAATAATTTTCTGGGAGAAATTCAGGGGTGCCAACACTTTCGGCCATGACTGTATACTGGAGGAAACATGCCCCCCATATTCAAATATGCAAAAATATAAATCAAAATATTTCACTTGCTAGCTTTGCGTGATGTTAGGATCCATTACCATCAGTTGGTGGTGAGAGACGTAAGAAGGTGAGACAAAAATTGAAGGAGTTATAGCTCTGTTCTTCCAACTAGACAGTGCAAGTGGAACAGTTGGTATACTGATAGTTGTAAAGGTATGGAAGAAGCGACAGTAGCATGCACACAAGTAAATAAATTAAATACTGATAGATGCTTGGTGTTGGAGGCTGTTGTGTAATGCTTCCTGATATTTTTCTGACACTGAAAAATGAACAACATGCTTTACGGTGGTCTATCTGGGTCAGATGTAAATATGAGCACATTACAGCACAAAATGTACCTTTGTATTTTTATATGCATGTGGCCCATTAACTGTGCATTTAGGCTAGAACTTACCAAGCGTGCAGAATGTGTATGACTTGCACCTGACAACAGTAACAGTAACCTACATCAGATCCTCTGACTATTGTACAGCATTGTAAATTCAAGCTAAAATGCAAATGTCAGTAGCTTCTGTCTCAGATGGCTAAACTTGACTAGACCAAACCCTTTTGTTAAATATATCTTTTTGTTAAATATATATAGATGATCTATTTAGTTGCTTTGCAGAAGTAAGAAAGTAACAGCACATTACAAATGGCTAATTGTCCATCCATTCATTATCTTCCACTTAATCTTGATCAATCCCGGGCGCAGGGCAGGGCATCTTAGCTTAGCCCAGGACAGAGTTCAAATTCATTGCTGGGCACAGACACAAGGACAGTTTAGAGTACCCAATTAACCTGACCTCCATGTTTTTGGACTGTGGGAGGAAACCCATGCAGACATGAGGAGGCCATGGAAACTCCACCCAGAAGGGGACTTGAACCCAAGACCTTCGGTGCATGCTAACGACCAAGCCACCCATGGCTAATTGTCAAAAACTGTAATTAGATTACTCAATACTTACTGGAAAATGTAATCTCTTTATCCATTATTTTCCAATTAACATGGTTACAGCAGTGGGAGCACTGAGCTGCTCTTCTTCATAGCCCAAACCAGACTTTGAGCTGTAGCAAACAGTGCATGCATGGAAATTATGCACATGAACTTTCACATCAAAACGTATACATAAAATGTATGAATTGCAATACAGTACAGTAACAACATGTCTTATGTTCTCATTACTATTGGAAATTCAATACAATTTTTAGTTAATACTTCTGTAATGTGGGGTACATCAGTACAATTGATAATTAATACCTCTCTAGGGCATGCATTAAGACCCAGAACATCACATCTGGTATGTTTGAATGAGGCAGGAGGTTTATTATATATCATAATATCATAATAATTATAATCTTTAAATTGATGCTTATGTGTCTTCCTCTAGAATATGTGCACAAAGTGTGGTGTGCAGAATAATAGCCGTCCACGGACTGTGTGGCTCTGCAAGATCTGCAGTGAACAGCGAGAGGTGAGGGACAGAGATCTGATGACCATAGGATTTGGCTTTTGGCACTGAAATGAAGGAAACTACAAAAATTGAGTGTCATTTGAAAAAAGTTGGTAATTTAAGAAGCTCCACCTTTCCAATGGATTCATTGTTGTTATATAGTGAATACTAAACAAAGAGTTGATGCTTAATAAAAATAACTTTGACATATTTTGCATATTTCACATTTCTTTCAAAGGTATGGAAGCGATCTGGGGCATGGTTTTTTAAGGGCCTTCCTAAGCAGTTTCTACCTTCACCCATGCCCATATCCAAAGCCAAGGAGTCTTTTAGAAACAAGGATTTTCAGACAGCTCCTGAGAACCAGACTGCACCTGATACATCTATTGCTGCTGCCCACCAACAAGCACAGGCTAAAGGTAACCAGCCAACATTACTTGGTAGTAATGGGGAGAGAGTGCCATCTTACCCGCCCGGAGATTGCACATCCAATTTTTGCTCTCTCGGGCCCTGGCTACTGATAGCAAGAAGCATGATTGGGATTCGAACTCACGGTCCTCAGATTATAGTGACAACTGAGCCACTCGAGGCCGTCCAACATTTTTTTAAATAGATCTCCAGGACCAGGATTGGGCACCCATGTTGAACAGCAAAGAGAAAATGTCAAATGAATACATTTCCCAAATGCTTTTAGATAAGAAATTACAGAAGTATAATTGATGGACATAAAAGAAAGAAAGAAAATGTGTTGACCAGTTGTGATTTGTTCACATGCTGATTCAAAAATCATACTGAATGCTTGCAGTATTAGGTAAGAAACTAAAGATATGGGATTTTTAATCCACTAAACTATATGTTTAGAGTAAATGTTTAAAGTTATTTGTTATTTTTTAATAAAAAAAGTATGTTACTGATTTAAAAATGCTTCACTTATGGGTGTGTTGTCTATGTGAAGTGCATGTGATGAGTTAAAAAACACCATTATGTTCCCTCAGATCTTATGGAGAGTCAGGCACCTGGCCCAGAAGCACAGCCAACAGGTAAGAGGAGTTAGTTGGTTTTCTAAGTGGAATGTAACATATTGGAATACAGTGGTAACCCTACTTACGAGCATCCCTACTAACGAGTTTTCCAGGTAACGAGTTGAGATCTCGGAATATTTCTGCTCCAGGTAACGAGTAAAATTCCAAGTAACGAGTAGCGTAAATTAGTTCAAGTATGCCAACCGCTAGGGGCGCGGCGGTCGTAGCATCTCCTAGATGCTAGCGTAGAAGAAGAGGTCAGTCATTACCTTTGACTGCTGTCCAGTGAAAGTGAAAGTGCTAGTGAAAGCGACGCAAAGACAGCAAAAGGTAGTGAACAAGAAAGTTAGATACATTTTACTTTTACTTTTCATATGATAAGTGTAACCATGCCATACACGTACGCCCGTCCTCCTCTACTCCTTAGCCACCTGCCTACACGAGCACTGTCGGTCTCCCTGTCCTTAGCCGCCAGCCTACACGAGCATCGCGGTCATCTCGTTTATTTTTTAAAAAACCCATATAAACACATTATTTAGCATATTAAAGTATACTGTATATTGGCCGGCTGACATGGATTAATCAGTTTTACATGTATTCTTATGGGGAAAATGCATCCAGCTAACGAGCAAACCAGCTAACGAGCTCGGCTCCTACAAGGATTAAACTCGTAAGTAGGGTTACCACTGTATTCTAATGAAACTTCTACTGAATATAGCATACTGGAAAAAGAATAAAACAAATGTGCAAAAGTTATGGCATATTAAATATTTCCAGTGTGTTCAATTCAGCAAAAATGAAATGGTGCTGTGAAATGAGCAGAAAATCAATTAAATTAAAATTTCCCATAAGACTTTTAAGTGTGCCAGGCATCTCCCAGTTGCTGTGTTTGCCTGGATGTACCATGACAAGCTGCTTTTTCTAGACCTGAATGCCCTTCTGAGAGCCACTGAGTATTATTTCCTTAAATAACCAGACACATCTGAAGCTTTAGTTTAATTTATGATTGAATAAATTGACTTAGGTAAGTGCTGGATGGCCTGCGTAGCTTTCCTATGATATGCATTACTTTAACCAATTGGTTATTTATTAACCTTTTCATGAGACATAGGTCTTAATCCTAATTTTTCATTTTTAATGGCTATATAAGAGGTATTAGTATGAAAATACTTATTTTATCATATGCTTTTGTAATTATATAGTGATTATTATTATATAGTGATTTATTAAATGTGTGACGGCTGAGTGACAGAGCCTCTTCACACTGCATTACATAAGGATAAGAATCTGCCACCTACTGTGAAAGTAATTTTGCTTTCACTGGCCTACCAGCTGCGCACCTTTAATCTAATGAAAACACTATTATAATAAAAATAATACTTTTAGTTCTTTTAGCTACAAAGTAGACTTTAAGCTTTAAAGCCTTATAACTGCAACAGCAAACTTCATTAACTTCAACAAATTTTAGCTTCAGACAACCAAAGCAGCAAAAATGTATTATGTTCTAATGTAAAACATTAAAAACGGTCAAATTAATGAGTTAAAACCTCATGCTTTTTTTTTTGTATAATGACTATATTTAATATTTTTCTGAAGACCAAATATTACATTATCTACATTTTATATGCAGTGTGATCAAACACAACTGCCTCAGATTCATTTTGTGTCTATCAGATGTGTTTAATTGACTTCTTTTTAAGATGGAGACATGCCACACTTTATGCTGAAAAAGTCATCAGTCCCTTTGCCTTTCACGGTGATATAATAGCATTCCTACATGCTTAACATTATTGCGTTTTCTCCCTGTAAATGCTGTGTAACTACCACTGTTGTTCAAACTTTTTGGTGGTGGGAACACCCAATGCCCTCCAGTAGTTGGGGGATGATGCTGATGAATGATGTAACTGTCTAAGGTTTTGCTTCATCATCAGGAGATCACTAGTGTAAATCACAGTGATGTCACTCCCAGCAATGTCTGGTAGTCAGTGGAGGATCACAGCCACTGTGATGTTACATAAGCAGCAGCTCAGGAATGGTAGTTGGCTTCATTTGTCTTGGGGGAAACATTAATTACACCCCACCCTTCTGTGTTGG
This sequence comes from Crenuchus spilurus, assembly GCA_036984385.1. NCBI lineage: Eukaryota > Metazoa > Chordata > Actinopteri > Characiformes > Crenuchidae > Crenuchus > Crenuchus spilurus. The sequence continues at coordinate 44,644 of BRDA01009816.1, forward strand.
TAGCTATAATGCAATCTGAGGAACTGGTAAAGATTAATTCATATATTGCTCACAATTCTATATCTGTGTTGTAGGTCCCCAGCTCACAGGTCGTCCACCTGTTGCTCCCAAGCCAGCTGTGGCTCCAAAGCCTGCCAGCATTGGCGGTGCCTGTTACTCAGAGGCAGATGGTCCTGTTGTGATGAAAAAAGCTGTTGCTGTCCATAGCTCCAGACCACCCCCATCAACTGCGGCCCCCAAAATCCAGGATAGTGAGTTCAGACATTAATGTTCATCAGATATCTCTGAATAATTTTAGTTTAGTCATACTTTAATAACAATTCTCTATTCAGGTACTCTCCAGGAAGCAGAGAAAGGAACCTACTTTAGCACTGGGGTCCAGGAAAGAGCATTCCCTGCAGAGAGGGAGGAAAGGAGGCAGGCTGCCACATACAATCCTCCACCAGCTCGTCATCAAGCTCCTCCACCAGATGAGGATGAGGATGAGGCCAATAGCTATGATTCTGATGAAGCAAGTAAGACTATTCAAGGTTTTCAAAGGTCCATAAACTGAGTGTTTAAACAGGTTTTGGTCTCCAACATGGCATAAATATAGTACATACACACAAACACACTTTGATAATAGTGGAACCTCGATTATCGTTTGCCATGGTTATCATACAGTTGTGTTATCATTGACTTTTTTCAGGGAAATTTTGTCCCAGTTATCATTCATCAGCCCAGTTTTCATTGGCGTGCCCACTTTACTCACTGATAATTTTGAAAAAACAAAGCATCCACCCACACGCTCATCATTTGTGAATGCATGATTTGACTCCTTTGATACTGAACAGTTGTGAAGTTTATTTGTCCAAAATGTCTGAGGTTTCTTCTCTTTTTACTGCGTTTTGTACTTCTGATGTGTTTGTTGATCATCCTTTAAACTATCCAGACTGTTCTTTAGCTAGTGTACTGTTTGGTTTTCCTCATAGCAGAATATAGATGAGTTTCTGTGGTTTGATGTGCCTTATAGTGGATAATTTATGTTGTTTAGTGATGGCTTCTTTGAATCATGTGGCACAAATCCATTTGTTAAATAAATCAAACTGATGTGTCGCACATTTCCTTTGCATCTTTCCTGCTGTCCTTGTTTATTGTGCTTTTGCTACATCACACATCTTTATGAGACATCTGTCACTGTGTTGCTCTGTCTGCAAACATTTGTGCCATAATACCCCAAGAGATGGATGATACCACTTTGCTGGCAAAGCACAGAAATCAATAGCATAGAAGCAGAAGCCAAGGGACCTTCAGTAGAACATAAACTATGTACTTAGTATATGCACAGCTATTTTTGGAGAGGTATGCATTGCATCCTACTGCTTTGGCACCAATGCCACTTTGTCACAATGTAGAAAAGGATTAAGGACAAAGTTTACATGAATTGTAAGACCTTAGAGAGAATAGAGAGGGAACAGATTTCCCCAGAGTTTCTGTCTGGTTAGAAATAGCAGGTAGAACTGCTCCCCAAGGAAACGCCCCACAGCGATATTCTCAAAATCTCACTTCTCTCAAAATTTCACTTGTTCCAGTTTATCTTGAATTAAATGCCCTACTTCTGAATGTTAATTTGAGATTAACATTGGGAATTCACGTCAACACACATGTATGGAGCTTAACCTTTTTGAATTAATCGTGTTTGATATTCTTTCACCTTCAGATTTGCTTTGAATTTTTCCCCCCTCAGTTGTTTTTGTGTGTTTTGGCCCTGTCTCTATTGTGGCTGAAATAAATGCTATTCCAGCCTGAATTGTGTTTCAATTCAGAGTTTTTAATGTGTTTGTTGCAGCAACTCTGGGAGCTCTTGAGTTCAGCTTGCTGTATGAACAAGAGAATAACAGCCTTCACTGCAGCATTATCAGAGCTAAGGTAAAACACCAGCAACATATATGTAGTACCAGTCAATTGTCCTGACACACCTTCTCATTAAATGTTTTTATTTTTTTCCTACATTGTAAATGAATACTGAAGTCATCCAGACTATGAAGGAACACATAAGGAGTCATGTAGTAAACTTAAACGTGTTAAACAAACCAAAAAATGTTTTAGATTTTACTTCAAAGTAGACACACAACTGATGTCTCAAACACATTAAGAGGCAAGAAATGCAAGTCATGAACTCTTGACAAGTCACAGCTGTTAACTAAAAGCCATTCCAGGTGACTACCTCATAAAGCTGACTGAGAAAATGCCAAGAAAGCTGCATCTAAACAAGAGGTGCCTACTGTGAAGAATGTAAAATATAAACATATTCTGGTTTGTTTAACACTGTTTTGTTTAGTAAATAATTACATATGTATTTATTCATAGTTTAGATGACTTTAGTATTAATCTACAATGTAGAACATTTTTAAATCATGAAAAACCACTGAATGTACAGAAGGTGTCCAAACTTTTGACTGCTACTGTATATGTACATAGTTTCTACAGAGAAAATAAATATAGATGTAGATGTTTTAAATTATGAAGTACATCATTTGTACAAATCAGTTCCTGGTAATGTCCTGAAGGATTCTCCTCCTTATTCATCTGATTTGCTCATAATATTATTCTTCGTGCTATAAGCTACCATGAGATGTTTGCACTGCTGTACGAGGCTGAAATTCTAATTTCTCCTCCCAGGGTTTGAAACCGATGGATTCCAATGGACTAGCTGATCCTTATGTCAAGCTACATCTGCTACCTGGTGCAAGCAAGGTCAGTAGATTGAATTGTTTGTTGTTCATGGTGATTTAGGAATAGAAATGTTCCTAGTTATCGAGTTAAGTTAAATGCTTATGATGGTACAAATGTAACCTAAAGAATGACATTTATTTCTCTTTTGGGAGCATTTTGGAATCATGAGTTCTAGGCTTTAGCCATTATTAGTGTATAAACAGTGGAGAGAAACTGTTACACGTGATTAACACGTCTTAAAATATATGTCAGTGACTTTCTGCTTTCTTCTGTGGTGGAAATTACATTTAAACAGTTTTTGCATTAAAAATGGCTTCCATTCCAGCTAAAACTAGTTTTACAGATAGCATGTTATGTTACGTAAAACACACACTTTTTGGCAATTTACAGCATTGGAAATGTGGTATTTAAAAACCCTGGAGTCTGAAGGAGCATCTGAGTTTTTCAGACACTCTCATGTAGTCTGACATGCCCTGACTTTTTACAAATGACAAAAAAATAAATAAATCCCCAAAGTGTTACACAGGCTTTTGTTCAGCACAAACTCAGCAACAACAGCAGCAAAACATTAAGAGTGTCATAAATATATATTTTGATGAAATCGGCTGTAAACTAAAACTTTCCAAAAAACTATTTTCAGATGTGCTGATATATTGTGAAAACACACTCTAAACATTTCTAGTCAAGACTTTTGAGCTCAGAACTGAATAAACAGAGGTTTTGGCTACACACTGCTCATTACAGTTTTTAGAGATTGCACGTGGTTTTATTTCTAAAGCTTAACAAATATGACTTGCCACTAACCCTACATTGAATATTCATGAGATAGGTATGAACACTCAGGTGAGAGCTCTTTGTTTATGTGAGAGCTCTTTCTTTATAGAGACGAAATTGGGGTTTTCATACATTTCAATCCTCCAAAGGAATGTCCAGAATGACCATGTCATTATAATATGAATGACAGATCATGTGAGTGGGAGGAAAAAAATGCTAGCACTATGACTTGCGGTGAAAAATGGGTCTCTGCTTAATTATGCTTCTGTCACAATAATTGTAAAATATATTTTGATGCAAGCTATATATATTTGAAAAGTAGACCCTTTAAGGGGTATGCAGTTTTCTTTCTAGGATACAATTTTGCAAAAGTGTTTTTGTGGAATTTTGTTAATATCCCACACGTGGTAGCGCTGACTCCAGAGGGTTACCTCAATTTTTAATTTCTTATAACCTGTAGGGGACATATATAATACACATTTATAAAGCAGCAACAAATAAGCCTGAATAATCTGGATAATGTTTAATTTTATTAAAAATATATCCCTGGAACCAAAAATGCAACACTTCCTGCTGGTGAAAGTAGTTTGAGTTCTGAAAAAAAAATCTGTTTCAGTTTTTGTTCCTTCAAAAACTTAAATTTTTTGCATTTTTAAAAAAAAATTTGTTGTTCAAGTTTGTGGTTAATTACTTTTAACTAGTCAAGAATAAAATTCTTGTTTGCTGCAACTATGCATATATGTACTTGTGGGCCATTGCCACAATTAGCTGAGATGATACAATTCCTACAAACCTCATTTGTAGAAAATGACATTTTGTTAAATGCAATAAAAACAGTCTGTGGTTTGATTTTTCACAAAATCACTGACAAACCTAATTGCATTTTATAAATAAATATTGAATCTGTCTGCAACACACTCAAAAGTTGCTACAAAAGCAAACAAGAGTGAAAAATGTATAGAATATTTAACTTGAATATCCTGGTATGGTCACCCTTGATGGTAAGGTCGAAAAGGAGGTTCCAGACTAAGAACGATCCCACCCCCATCCAACAGGACCTGGAACTGTGGGCTGCAGTATGGTTCTTACAACTTTTATTGTTTTTTTTTTTTTGTGATGAGGTGTATGCTATATGTAACTTAGCATAACGTCAAGTCGACTACAGGGCTGACGAGATTGGGATGCTTAGTCAATCTATTTATCCCAGAGAGCACAAATGAGTCAAGAAATAAAAATGCAATACTGGCTCAGACGTCACCCAGGCCTGCTAAAAGCAACAAGATACAGATAGCATTGGAGAGAAGTGACTCGTCTGTGTAGCCTACCATCATGAAGCGATGATGGTGTGTGACATGTCATGCCATATTCAAAATTCAATTTTTGAAGCATTCTGCAACAAGCAGCTGAATTGGTAAGAGATGACATTATCATGGTTGCATATAAAAGAGGCATCCATATAAGCCTCATTCTTTTTAAGTAAAGATGAGTTTGGCATAAACAGTTTTGATGGGACAGCATGAGAAATGTTGTTGTTGTCATAATTATAGCCACATGGGCTTGTGAGTACTTTGGAAAACCTTTGTCACTTAGCAGAGTCCGCCACTGTTTTGTTTTTCTTTCTGCCCCATAGGTGTCTTGTCTTTTCCCCCCTTTTGTGTTTCTGTTCTCCTGGTTTTCCATGTGCATGAGCATGACTTCTAAGCTTCTGTCTCTGCCCCCTTGGTGTTAGAATAGTCTTGTCGTTGTAGCCATGTGTACCTGTTTCCATTCTGTTCTCTACTTTTATGTTCACCCCAACATGATTCTCGCCAGCTGTGTCTTCCCAGCAGGATCCTGATGCTATTATCATGAACTGTAAAACCCTCTGCCTACGTCCTGCTTCCATCTCCCCATGCTTACAGAATGACTGACCTAATGAGGATTTGGGACCAGAGGCTTGTCCTGGTTTGTGACTGTTACTTGTACTGCTTCTGAGCAGCAAAAGGAGTTTTCCCAGCTCTGTATTTTCCGTAATAAAAATTCCCTGTGCACTTTTCCGACAATCTTTTGTCAGCTTTTAAATGGAGTTCCTCCTCTGACTTTCTCTTATGATGTGAGAACAGGTGAGTGCCCCAGTTTTGTGCTTCAGGGCCAGGGCTGAGACTAGATTTGATTAAGGCAACTCTACCACTGGGCTAACACTGGAAATGAATGTGCTAACACTGTTGAGGACATTGTTCTTGCTGATACCTGAGAGGGCTTTCTAGTCCTGCTTTTGTTCAAGTTTGTTCCCATTTTAAGATGTAAGACAGCTCATGCTTCTCTACCAGCAGCTGATGCCTCAGCCACTTCTACCCAGCTGCACGCTGTCACACCAGATGCCTGTTATCTTAGCCACTTCTGCTCATGCACTTTGGTCAGCTCTGTTTCAGAAGTCAGTGGTATGAACTGCACCTGTCCAGCTACATTATGTCTCTGATTCTGCTCACCTCCTTGTGGTTCTCTCTATTCCTGTCCTGGGGATGGAAATCCAGTCCAATCAAGACTCTATGCTCACAAATAAATTCTATAAGGTAAGTATGCTGCACATTTTGGATGGTGCAAAAAGTGAAGACTCCAGTGTCCCCTGTTGAGGTCCTTGCCTGGACTCTGTAGGATCACTGACCCTACATCAAAGATCACCATGACTGCTGACTGCTGGGTTGCCTGCCTTTGTGGAAGTCGCCTCAGGCCTGTCTGCCTCCATGGACATTACTCCAGGCTCACCTGCTTTTGTGAATGGTGTTGTAGGCCTGCAATTCTGGTCACTTCTGTCTCACTGCCAGTAATTGCAGTTTGTCCAGATTCCCTGTCCTGACCACTTACATACTAGTGTCAGTGTTTCTGTTCGTTTTTAACAATATCATTGGTTCTGACCACTTCTGTCCCTTTATCAGTGGTCGTATTCACTCCTGAAGCTCTGGTAGCAGTTATGTTTGTTCCTGCCTCGGCTCTTGTGTGGTTCTGTGTTTTATGGATCCAGTCATCATGAATGGAAATAAAATAAATAAATAAAACATCAGTTCTCATTTCAGATGGTATGAAAGTGTTCTGTCATCAGATGAGTCAGTTTGTTAGATGCTACAGTTTGTTTTTTACAAATGGATGTTGAGTTCTTTGTTCCAAAGACAAAAGGAACCAACCAAACTGTTGTCAACAACAGGCCTGAAATTACTGCAACTCGTTTAATATTGCTGAAGGCCTTTTGGCCTTTTGATGCTTTATAAGCTCTTTGTGGACCATGGCTTTTGCTGTGAGTTGCAACTGATGAAATATCATGAAAATCCTACTAGAACAGCTGAACTTTATTTGTGGTTAATCAGAATGTCTTTAAATGATGGCAGTTGTGAATTAACTATTATTTAACAAAAGTTTGTGAGTTAATACCGAACTTAACACCCCCAATTGCAAGAGGGTGTCCATATTTATGCAATCACATTTTAGCTTTGTAGTTTTTTTGTGCCCTCTATATGATTTCAGTCTGTTTTTCAATGGAATTGTACAGATTACAGGTCACATTAGAGATGGAAGAAGTTCTGAAATGATTCATCATTGGCCTGATTTTTTTAATCACAAAAAACACTATACTACTGTATCTTTCTCAAAGTATGGGGGTGCATCAGTGCCTAAGAGCATGAGTGTATTTGGGATTTTAGAGACATATGCTGCCATCACAGTCACACATTTTCTCAAGAAGTCCATAGCTATCACAGCAAGACAAGGCCAGACCTCGTTTTGCACATACTACAACTGCATCTTTCTGTTAACACAATGAGCTTGAAAATGTATGCCGCATGATGTAGCGGAGAATCGGACAATGGTGACTACAGACTGAGCAGCTGAAGTTTTGTATTAAGTTAAACCTAACTGCAGCAGTTAGTGTCCTCAGCTCTCAAACGGCTATTGTAATAATGTGTAATTAAAAGGAAATGAGTGGTAAACATGCCTCTGTACCAACTGTTCTTGAATGTGTTGCAGGCATCAGATTCAACATTTGCTTCTATTTACATACATTAAGTTGGTTATTTAAAACATTGATAATCTGTTCTTTTTCACTTTTATCAGTTTAAAGTTTAAAGACAATTAACAAACCACAGATTTTTGTTTTAACTTTTTTTTTACAAAGTGTCCCAGTGTTTCTGGAAATGGGGTTTGTACTTCCACCATGACATTCCTTCATTAATGATAAGATTTAGAATGATTGTGAAATGTGTTTTTGTTGTCAATGCAGTCAAACAAGTTACGCACAAAGACCCTCCGCAACACCCGCAATCCTGCCTGGAATGAGACTCTGGTGTATCATGGCCTGACAGATGAAGACATGCAGCGCAAGACTCTCAGGTCTATATATTAAGACTATTGCTATAGTAGTATTGTTGAAACACCATAAGGCTTGAAGACATAAAGTCTTAACAGCGTGACTAGACACATTCTAAATGCAACACTATAAAATCAAATAGACACTTATTTCAGCTGTTTAAAATTAATATCACTTAAATTTTGCTAATATGAAATACAAATGCAAGCCTGAAGCAAGGTCATGGTATGCACAGGGGCGGATTTAGAAGTTCTGAGGCCCCAAGCAATGTCATGTCTGGGGGCCCTGATCAAACAGATTCTTTTTTATGGTTCTGGTGTGGTACAGGCGTAAACATAAATTAAATTATTATTATTATTATTATTAATAAATATTAATTATTATATATACATTTTAAACATTACTTAAACATTATTATTTATAATATTTTATTAAGAATTACTAGTTACTATTAATAATATACTAATAATAACTATAAAAATTATTATTATTATTATTATTAATAATAATAATAATAATAATAAAATAACATAATATTAATAATTAATTAAATATTAATTATTAAATATTGATAAATATTGATAAATAGGGTTCAGTCCTCAGTCTGGGCAAGTACACCTCACTGTAATAATAAGAGATCTTGGGCAAGACTCCTAATGCTACATTCACCTACAAATGTAAAATTACAATCTAGCATAGCTGTAAATGTGCATATTAAAGGTACCAGTAAATGTCTTGCTTCCAAATTTTCTATTCAAATCCACTTGCACTGTCACTTAAATGTTGACTTTTACTACTTCTGTGCTTGGCTGCAGGATTTCTGTTTGTGATGAGGACAAATTTGGGCACAATGAATTTATTGGGGAGACCAGAATCGCTCTAAAAAAAGTCAAATATAACCAGAAAAAGAATTTCAATGTATGTCTAGAGAGAGTGGTGCCGGTAAGTATTTCTAACTCACACACATGTGTAGACAAAGTTATAATAATATGAAATGTTCTTGTAGTAAACCTGTAGCTGTGTGTGTCATATTTCAGACAAAGAGAACAGCAACTGCTGGCGCTGCCAGAGGAATATCTCTCTATGAAGATGAGGTAAAATACACAGCAGTCCAGAAGAAGGATTATTAAGCTTATGTTAGGATTTTATAGTATAAGTAAATTCTGCCTTTGGCATTACCACAAACAGTAACTATAGTAGAATATAATTCAATTACTTGACCTATTCACATAGTACTATAATAATAATAATAATAAATGTATTTATAATGCACTTTACATTTTTGGAAATCTCAAATTACTACAAATTAAAAGCATAAGATTATAAAATAAAAAATACTCTATGTACTGTAGTACTGTATGCATCTGCATAATAAACATAAATTAACACTATACTGTATGTATTTGTACATATATCTGTAATCTATAAGTAATGATTTGAGTATTTTAATTTGAGCTGTCCAGTATTATTTGTAGTTATCATCCAATACATGGGTTGATAAAATGTGCTTCTTATGCAATTTAACATGTCTGTGAAATGGCTGAGGCATCCCAATCTTTCTTTTTCAAATTAGTTTATTGTTTTTACGAAAGAAAAAAAAAGAAAAATGAAAAAACTATGGTAAAAGGACAAAATAATCAGCATCTTAACTTTTGCACTATGTTTATGTTTATTATTTAAATAAAGTAAATAAACAATGAATATGCTTCAAAACATGCAAAAAATTGTGTCAAATGTGTAACAAATCACACATTTTGTTGATTTTCAAAGTGAGTAGCGGTGAAATTTACCTCTAGAAGGAACTATTTAAAATATTTTCTACATTCTGAATTCAATACACTGGGGAAAAAAAATAAAACATACAATATATATATACTTTTCTCTCTCTCTCTCTCTCTCTCTCTCTCTCTCTCTCTCTCTCTCTCTCTTTCTCATATATATATATATATATATATATATATATAGAGTGCTGTGGAAGATGAGCGGAGGGATCTAGCAAATGTGAATTATATTACAATTATATTAAGTAAAACAAACAAAAACAAACTGTGACTGTGGTAGCTTAACAATAAACCAGATGTGAACACACCGGTACACTTAGATGCACAAAATCACACAGAGTAACGCACAGACTGGAATTCACATGATGGATGAGGGGCAAGAGATGTGAGGAGGCTTATAAAACACGCTTGGTTAATACATGGGATGGGGAAGGACTGTGATCTTGATAATGGACAGGTGGACAGAGACGTAGGAGGGTCACAATAGAATATGTTATAATATTTGTACAGGCCATTATTTTTTTCTCCAAACTGTTTATTTTAGTAAATTATTAGTAAGTGTGAATTTAAATGTACAGAACGTTATGTGTAGAAGATGGGTTAAGTAATATTTATGGAGTTTAACTGTGTACGATTGCACAAGACTGTAAAGCCTTATTTTTCAGCAGATACTCATGTGTTTGTTTGTGTGTAGTCTGGCAAGGATGGAGGTGAAGTTGAGGAGAGAGGTCGTATCCTGATCTCCTTAATGTATAACAGCCAGCTGAGTCGTCTCATCGTGGGTGTAGTACGCTGTGTTCACCTGGCAGCCATGGATGCTAATGGCTACTCTGACCCCTTCGTTAAATTGTGAGCCGTTACAAACTGTTTCAGCAGAACTGAAATATGTGATACCTGATTTAAGGGGCAGTTCTTTTTCTGCTTTGACATTTATGTTCATATGTTTTGTTTTAACTTGTGAGAGATGCCAAAGTGAACTAAAAGCTGTATATACTGTTCACTTACAGAAATGTTGTTAGGCATGTTGAGGATGCTGTTAAACGTGTTTAACTAAGTGACGACTACGAGTTTATTTATATAAGTAAAAATAAATAATGTTACTTTTTGAATCGGGTTCACTTTATTGAAATTTTGAATGGATTTAAGACTTAAACACTTTCATTATGAAACATATATTTCACCATATTTTCTGTGCATGTAATGGTTGCAGAGTCCTAAAACCGGACATGGGGAAGAAAGCTAAGAACAAGACCCAGATAAAGAAGAAGACACTAAACCCTGAGTTCAATGAAGTAAGTGTTGAAAAACAAAATCACTACATCAGCAATGTCACCACAACTACAATTCATCTATTCTGCCCATTTCTCATTTTTAAAAAAGTAGTGTGGGCCCCGAGTGGCTCGGTGGACTAAGATGCTGACACTATGACCAGAGGATCATGAGTTTGCATCCTGGTCATGCTGCTTGCCATCGAGAGCGCAAAAATTGACTGTGCTCTCTCTGGGCGGGTAGATGGCGCTCTCTCCCAGTTACTTTCATAATGTTTGCCGGATCAGGCTTCTACTGATTGGTCCATCGGGGCTGTGGATTCTGCGCTTTCCTCCGAGCGCGTTGGTTCCCCAGTGATGGTGTTCAGTGGTAGTTAGAAAAGAGCCGGTGGCCACATCACACGCTTCGGAGGAGACTTGTGCTTGTCTTCACCCTCTTAGAGTCAGGGACATTGCAAAGTAATGGTGAGAGGCCTTAGTAGATGGGATGGGTTAATTAGCTACATTCCTCTATTGCGGGTAATTGGCAAAATACTAGGAATAAATAAAAGTAATATAAAATTTCATGCATTCATCACATGTTTTTTTTACATTTTCTTAAATGTTGTTTAATATGGCCTTTATTATAGATCATAAAAACACTGAGAAACTGGATGGGGGTACGAGGGTACACAGTGGGGTCTCACTGCACTGGAGATTGGCCTGCTCCTAGCGACGAACCTAGGCTTGCTCCAGACATATGTGTGCAGCCTCCCAATGTTCTTCTGCTGTGGAGAACCTGTCATTGACTGCAGACACTTCACCATCTTCTGCTGTCAATGGGAATAGAAGTCGCTGGTATCCAATCATACATTATGATGCGATCATAACTGTAGATGACTGTTGAAGGGAGTTCTGGGTAATGGAAGGAATTGGGCCCAGTGCTCCTGCTGGTCTTAGCAGTAGTTGTGGTCTCTTTTATCTTCTGATTCCAAACATTCCCTGGAGGTTAGTAGCCCAAAGTCAGGCTAACTGTGACTTCAGGTCTCTCCATGAATGCCCTCCACACTGGGTAGTGAACTGTGAACCTATGACAAGCTTAATTAAACAGTAAAAGCATTAGGAAGCCTATGGAAAAAGGATAAACCTACAGTCAATAGAATCCACTATGAAGATTGTATCAAATCCATGAGCAGAGCTGAAACATCCATAAACAGGGTAATTATATTACAAAAAGGACAGAGTCTCTTTATTATTAAGGTCATTTATTATTAATAGGACAAAAGACATGGCCAAGAAATGGAGCCAAAAGGGGTAAACAGCCAAATAGATAAAACCAGGAAAAATAAAAGAAAAAATCAAAAAAGGCATTTAAGAAATACCACAGAACAGGAGCCGAGTATAAGATTTAGAACTGAATATAATAGTACTGGACTGAACACTGCTTCACTGTGAGCCTTATGCAGGGATCTTGATGAGGCACAGGTAAAGATTAGGCTGTAGTCATGACAACAGTTAAACCTCAAAGGATGAGGACCTCTGGTGGTAAACCTGTGTATGATTTTTTTTTATTGGCGCCTTAAAGGACACAACTGACACCTGCTTTCTCAACTGTCTGCTCACAAAGACAAAAAATCAACATTAGATGAACATGTACAAATAAAATAATGTGACATTAATGAAGATTGGCCACCAGACTGGTCCAATTTAGCCATGAAACTTCCCACACTAAAATGACAGGTTTCATTGTCCAACCCCTGTATATATATATATATATATATATATATATATATATATATATATACTGTACATACAATAGAGAAATAAAAAAACATAGACAAGCATATAGATCAATAAAATAATATAATATAATTTAATATAAATAAATAAAATAATATAGATATAATAAAAATAATAATTAAATACAATATAATATGTTTAAAAACAATCGGCACTCGTATGTATTGAATGTAGAAGTGTGGATATTTGCTGTGCTGGAGCTGGAAGTCATTTAAATAATATATAAATGTCTCCAGTGTATTGTCATACGTAATGTGTATATAAATGTTGGCGTATAATCGTGTAATAGTCTAATCATTGCCCTACATAAAGGCTTGAATGGCCTGTGGGAAGATGCTGCTCCTCATTCTTTTTCTGTGAAGGCCTTCAGGGAGCAAAAGCACTAAATTCAGTAAAGATGTTGTAGGTCTTTCTGGACTTTGTACTGTTTGCTACAGACAGACTGCAGTTCAGGGAGCTCAGTCTGGATGATGTGCTCAGTAGATCACACCACCCTCTGGAGACCCTGCCTATCCTGCTTGGAACTGTCCCTAAAACATTTTGTGATGCTTCCCATGAGGATGCAGTCAGTGGTGCAGGTATAAACCTTTCTCAGCACTGAGATATAGAGGGTATTAAGTGTCAGAGGTGGTAGAGATGCTAACAGGCCTTCCTGACCTTTGTGTTGATGTGGCAGGACTACATCAAGTCCAGTGAAATGTGAACAGCGAGGTGTTTGATGCTGTCCACTCCATGCACTCCAAGCCACATTGATTCTGACAGGATCATAGCTCCTCTACTACTTCTTGCCAAAATCCGCTATCAGCTGCTTTGTCTTGCTGACATTAAGGAGGATGTTGATTAGTCTAAGCCCTTTCACATTGTCAGAGAACAGTCACAAAGGGGGATAGACTTGGAAGTGCACATGCATTATGGGTGTAATGTTATATGTATTTGTATGGATGTTAACCCCTTGGACTCTGAGGGTTTTTCAGACACTCTGATGTAGTCTGACATGGTTTGACTTTTTTACAAATTACACCCATCTAAAATGATTTTCCCAAAGTGTTACACAGGCTTTTGTTCAGCACAAACTCAGCAACAACAGTGTCAAACAGTAAGAGTGTCATACATTTATATTTTGATTAAATCTGCTCTAAACTTTCCAAAACCCTAATTTCAGATGTGCTGATAAATGTGACCCCGCGAGGGGAAAACCAGGCAAAAGTCTCTGGGCAACTTATTGAGATATGGTGTTGTTTAGCCTGTCACTCACATTAGCGACAAAACTTAGCCACTCGGTTTTATTGCTGTAAATGAAAGATAATAGTCTCAGATATCTATCGTAGTACATATTTTGATCAAAAACAAAACTTAAATTTACAAAAAAAGTAGTTTTTGCCATTCAGCGAATTTGCAGATTTTACCTGAAAAATGGGTTTCTGTTACCATTTGAATCCGGATGAATTCTACCGCGGAGGTACACAAGCTTGTTGGGCGTCATTCGGCTCCTGAACTACTTCTTCACTGTAGAAATGTGTTTGAGCTCATATATCCATCCACCAAACGTGAGCAGGTCAGATGTCTTCAGCTAATGTAAACAAAGCGATTTTAGTCAGCATCGTCTTTTAGTCTTCATTTCTGCTATATTTTGATTAATTTTTAAGCATTTCTGGTGTATTAATGTCTTGTGACACAATAAACTGAGTTGAGGTTCAGTATGCTGTGTCTCAGAATGCTCTATCTCTCAAAGTGAAACTTTGTGTGAGGCTTCCTTTAACAGCACTCTTTACAAATATGCTAATAACTCATATTTGAAAAAAATGACTTTGACCCGGTTTTCCCTGGCGGGGTCATGTATTGTGAAAAAACACTCTAAACATTTCTAGCCAAGACTTTTGAGCTCAGAACTGAATAAACAGAGGTGTTACCTCCACACTACAGTCATTACAGTTTTTAGAAATTGTATGTTTTTTTATTTATTTTACTTCTAAAGCTTAAAAAATGTGAGTTGATGTGTTTCACTCATTCAGTGGTTCCTAGATTAAATACTTATGAGATAGGTGAGAGCTGAGAGCTCTTTGTTCAGGTGTTCACATTTTCAAAACGTTTTTTCTAATCGAATGTACCCTGGTTGTAAAAGCAAGAACCACTAGATATTATTGCAGACTAGTTTGTTAGTGTTCATGCATGTAAACCCATAATCTGAATTCACAATTTATTTTCCATTTCAGGAATGGAACAGTGTTTTAACACATTACAGTATTGATGTACAGTCTCATACTCTAATGCACAAATGCATGGTTCTGTAGTCTGGAGCCCTGCCATTGTACAAAACTGTGATGTCCAAACTGTGGTGTGAACCAAACTGTGACTTATGTGTAAACTGAAAACAGCAGGCGTCTCAGGGCACAACACTGTGAGATTTTAGTGCGAGGGTGGGGGGTGGGGGTGTTTGAAACATGTCTGGCCAATCACACTGTTTGGTCTGTCTGTAAGTCTGAGATCCTGACAAAGGGATGGGTTAAGACCCAGATCCTACAATGTGGCGATGAGTTTGGAGGGCATTATAGTGT